>WBNO01013541.1:130615-202571 GCA_013400575.1 Peucedramus taeniatus
AAAAAAAAAAAAAAAAAAAAAAATGCAAGACTACTGAAGGGAAGAAAAAACATAAAGAAGGGAGAAAAGTAGAAAAGTCCAGAAATAAAAAAAATATATATATATATTAAGAGAAGATCTGTAAACAGACTGAAAAGAAAGTCATGAATAAAAATAAAAATGACCATAGGATGGGCAGAGCTGCATTCAGGAAATAAACTTTGGAAAGATAGGATAAGGTGGGCATCTAATTGGATAGAGACGTGTATTGTCTCAGAAGCTGAAACAACTACTGTAACCTGAACACCTCAGCTCAGACAGTCAAAGCTGAGGTGAATATTATCTAAATATTTTAAATACCCAAATACTTTCTTATTACCTTCTTTATTCTTTTGTGTACATCAGTAACTCTTTTGTTCTATAATATTGGTAGTATTTTAGGATCCTCATTTTCCTACACAGATGTTCTGGTTTGGGTACCTTTCTTCAGGGTAGGGGTTGGATTTCCAACACAGGGGCTCTGTGTTTGATTTGTGCTGAACACAGGGTTGATGATATAGAGATGTTTTTGTTATTGCTGAGCAGGGCTTGCACAGAGCCAAGGCCTTTTGTGCTTTTTGTATTGCCAAACTGGAGAGGAGGCTGGGGGTGCTTGGGAGGCTGGGAGGAGCTGGGACAGGTAATCCCAACTGACCAAAGGGATATTCCAGACCATGTGACGTCATGCTCAGTATACAAAGTGGGGCAAAAAAGGATGAGTACAAAGGATTTGTACTGATGGCATTTCTCTTCTCCAGTCATCATTACATGTGATGGGGGCCCTGCTTTCCTGGGGATGGCTGAACCCCTGCCTGCCCATGTGAAGCACTGAATTAATTCCTTGTTTTGCTTTGCTTGTGTGCAGCTTTTGCATTTCCTATTAAACAGTGTCTTTACCTTAAGCCATGAGTTTTCTCTCTTTTACCCTTTCAATTTTCTCCCTGATCCCACTGATGGGATAGAGCTGCTATGTGGGAATTGGCTGCTGGCTGGGGTGAAACCAGGACAACAGGTCACTGCTAGACTATTTATAACAGGTTTTTATAATTGTGATAGACGCATCAAAACTATTGATTATAATAGAAGCCTCTATCTCAACTTTGTGAATAAAACCTGCATATTTGAGTTCTGTACTACAATATATGGGAACATAATGCAGGAGCAAAAAAGAAATGTGTGGGGGAAAGGACAAAAATCCATTCACATTGTCTTACTTCACTTACAGTTGCATACCTGTAGATCCATCTACCCAAGCAGTGCAGTGTTCTCTGAACTCACCATGCCCATTGCACTCCTCTAGCTATTTACAGTCTCTTGACGTAAAGAGCCTTAAAAAAAGTCATAGTCTTGGAACTTGGAATTATAGACACTTTAACTGTATGGTTATTATATCATCTGATCAAACACTCCTAATATTCTGAACTTTTACAGCATTGCATGACTGTTAACCCCATGATTTTCACCACATTTGTCAGGAGGCTAAAACCTCACATAACTTTGAAAATGTACGTGTTTAAAAGGCTCTTGTTATTAGTATCCATGGGTATCTGCTGGGATCCCTTGCAATGCTTTCATGGGCTACAGGCTGGTTCTGACTGTTGTGAATGATGTTCTTCTTGTTCACCAGACAATAACCTTTTTTGCTGAAGTCACATGTCCACAAAATCTCTATTTTTTCACTAAAAACCCCAACTTTTGTGACTTAACTGATAGTATATTAGTTAATGTTTAGCAGAAACCAAATTCATTTTTATTCTTCAGTTTTAAACAACAGAGCAATAGGGACTAATGGAAGAATAGCAATCCAATGTATACACTAAATATGCAACTGTCAATGAGAAATATATAGATATTGAGTATGTATAGACATACTTGTAAATGCTGTATATGGAATAAGTAAGTAAACAAAAGTTATTTTTCCTTAAAAAGAATAGGTTGGGTTTTTTTTCTTTAAAATCCTTCTATTCCAAAAGATAAGACAAGCTGTGGCAATCCTGTAGCTCTTAACATTAGCTAGCAAGTTCTCCTATTAGTCAAAGAAAGTATTTTTCCAAGAGACTCAGTTATGGGGTTCTCTGATACCAGTCTATTTTCTTTCCTTCAGGCAGTATATAGGAAACTCAGCTTCCCAAAAGGGCTGGGAGGAAGGAGCCCAGGAGTCCTACCCTCACACTTTGAGCTCTATACTTCAGCTCTTTACTCATTTTCCTCAACACGAACTTTCAAACAAAGGAAGAGGCAATATTATGAACAGTAAATATCTGAAATGTTTCTCCTTGACTGTAAACAGCCTTGGTTCTGCTGTAAAAGAGAACACTGCACTGTTTGCTGGCTTTAATAGAAATGTCCTTTTTTAGAGATACCTGATCTATATTGCAGAAATACAGAATGCTGGATGAGAGCAAGTGTCCTGGATCCAGTATTCCTAACAGTGGGTTTATCTTGTTGCACCAATGTAATGCAATCCATAATAAGAAAAACCACGTCACCAACCACCTTCTTTTCCAGCCTGACACAACCTTGTACAGTTTCAGGAAGGCATTTTAATTTCTGCCCTCTTGGAGATAAGTTTCTGGCATCTGAGTGGGTGAATCTATGGTTCACAAGGTGCTGGGGTGATCACCAGGAGCAACAGGTCTGCCCTTTGCTGGTCCTTCAGCCAACTTCTCATGTGCCTGGTAATGCATTCCTAGGGATGAAGTTTCTGCTGAAACATGCATTTCCTCAGTGAAATGCAGTTAGGAAAGGTTATCCCTTCCCTTAATTATTCCAGCTTTATGCTGAATGCTCAGTGGGACATATCCAGGCCTTGCTGACTCTGAAAGTCTTGCGACCCAGCCGCTACTTTGAGGTGCATCTGTCTGCACTTACAGGGAGGGTGCCAAAAATAGCAAAGGTTTAGATCTCAGCAGCCAAGATTTCTGAAAACGCAACCCAAAAAGCAGTGATTTTGGCATCCAAATGAGTCAAATCCAACAGATGAAAGATTACAATACAAGGTTAGAAAACAAAGCTGCCCTTTGGCACGCAGATCATTTTCACCAGCCTTCCCTCAGGCCAACAGCTTTCTCCTGATGCTCTAGGTTGCAACAAACACTGGGCAGTCTGCATGGGGTCCACTGGGAAGGTCTTCTTCCCACCACCTTTAAGATGAGTGTTTGTTCCCTAAACCTCTCAGAAAACTTCCAACATCTAAACACTACAGACTTGCATCAGCTGCCTCCCTCATGCTCCGTACTGACCGTTCCATCTTCTGCTCCAGATGCTTAGATAGTCCAAGAGAAATCTCCCAGGAGCTACAGCTGCCCCAGAGAGCAGCATCCAGGACAAGTTAACCAGGGGCCTTCTCCTGCTGCCCAGCCAGTAATAAAGTAGTAGGCACATCAAATGAATGTTCCTGTGTCTTCTCCCTCAGTTTCTCTTATTCTGTCTTCAGAGATTACAACTCAGTTGTAATCAGGAAAAAAAGAAAAAAAAAAACCAAACAAAATCAAACAAACAAAAACCCAAAAGAAACCCCAAACAAAAACTATTCCCAAAACTTTCCTCTCTCCCCAGACTTTAACTGGTGGATTTTTTCTCTTTATTTGCCCTTGTGGTGTATGTTCACAGGTAGTCCTCTGATTATTCAGTCAAGAATAACTCAGTCAAGAAGCTAAAAGTCCTTTTTAACAGTCATATGTTATTATGATCAATATTTCTTCTATGATTCCTCACTTATATGTAAGAGTTTTGTTTCATCATATCTTGACATACATACATCCTGACATACATTAAAGTTTTAATCTTTGCTGTTTCTGATAACAAACCCTTTTCCTTACAATTATCTCTTTCAATTTACTCTACATTTCTAATGCTGTCACTGGTCATAAAACTAAGGTCAGTGTGGGCTTATAAAATGGACCTGTTCATGTCTGGGGATTCAGAAGATTATTTCTTTAAAATTTCATGACCAATTCAAAATGCTTCTAATACACATGCATACAGAACTGGCCAACCTTCACTTACAATGGTGCTCATTTCCTGCCTATTCGCCACCAACTGCTTTAAAGGGTAATCTGGCAGATAACACATAATCAAGTAAACTTCCAGTGTCTCTGACTTGTCTGTCTCAGGTAGCATCCTTCTTCTTCTGTGGCTCAGCCCTATGGACAGGAGCTGTGTAGGCCATGGTACTATGCAGTAACAAGCTCTTGAGAGTTGTTTTAAAAATCACTCTAAAGTCTGTGCTGGAGAGCAGCTTATTACCACAACAAAACTGTATTTGGACTTGACTGATTACACAGTCTGTTCTGAACTCATTTAAGGCCCCAGGAATGATGATCATCCCTGCCATTAAAAGTTTTATGAGTAATATGTCAGCGGAGGTTAAGGACCCTTCAATTCATACTGCCATAGTCTCATTCATCCTTAATGTCTCAGGGGGTATTTATCTTTTGCACAGAAGCTCGTGTTACATCTCCATGAGACCTTGAGCATGTCCCTTGCTTTTTTGGCAAAGGATTTGTAAACTTAGGACATGATTCATGTAAAATGTGTCTATAATTAAATTAATGGTCCATATTGCCCAGTCTGGCAACTCCTAAATCTAGAAATGTCTAAAGTACTTCTGATGCCCTTCTGGTTATCCTGAATGTTTTGTAAGCAGATGAAGTATATCCTTGAGAAATGCAGGATTCAGCAGCAGCTCTTCTGGAAGGAGCTGGAATTTTTGTTGGTTCCTAAACTGAAATGGTCCTCTATGCTCCATTGTTGAAGAAAACAAAAATCTCATTCTGATGGGGAAATGGGGATCTGCAAAGCACATGAAGAAAAAAATCCTTTTCATATCATTCAGATGTCAGGAATTTAGTGGAAGTATTTTGTCCAGTTAAAGATGCTACAGTTTGATAAAGCTGTGGATCAATTAAGGAGAGTCCAAATGAGAACAAAGAGAAAGTCTAGAAAAGGATACCTAGGGGGAAAAAAATGGAAGATACCAGAAAAATTATTAAAGTTCAAAACAGGAATAAAGCCCTTTTCTTGGGATGATTTCTGTTCATCTGCTCTGTCTTACCAATAAAATCTTAAGGTCACTCAGTGCAGACAGCATATTTTAAAGCATTTCCACAATTGACTGAGCTTCTAAATATTTTAGAACAGATGATAAGATGTAGGAATTTAGCTTCCTTCCTTATTTTATGCTATCTTTAGTAATGGATCTAGTAACAGCTAGTAATCCCTCTAACAGATGACTTCAAAAAGGATACTACTCTTGAGATACTGCTGGATTCAAGGATGACCTCAACAATTAATCTTCCACTGCTATTCTTTTCTTGTAAATAAAATTCCACCAGCTGCTACATTTATGCTCCTTGAAAAGTGAAGATGTCACTCTTCAAATATTTTAGTGGTTGTTGCTTGTTTGGGTTTTTTAATGGCTTTGTCACTAGCCTGTTATTATGTGAGGTTTTTTCCAGATATGGTGTTTGTACCAAACCAGTAAGAAGTATCCATGGTGCCAGGATGTTGAGCTTACGTAAACAGAAACAGTGGAGTTTTAACCCATGGAATCTTATTTATGCAGTGTTCTGGATACTTCTCCAAGGTCACTAGATCTGGGTCGATGAACACCACTGATATCCAGAGGGTAGTAAGAGTCATTTTTAAACATACTGTTTTCCAAAAATGCTTTTGAGCTAGTAGGTCATTCAAGACTTCCAGACTCTCACAAACAGGGAAGTTTGTAGTTTAGACTAAATGCATTCTATCACCTTGACCCCACACAACACAGGGGCAATAAATAGAAAGATTTCAAATCAGGGGAACTAATGAAGCGCATTAACCACCTCTCATATATTCTGCTCCAACACTGTGGCCATGTTGATGCACCACATGTTTATTCACCCATTCCCTAAGTTTCAATCTTACCTGTGTACAACCATGAGCTATGGATATGATCTGTATAAAGGGTTTCTGTTAGGGCCTGAATAATTATGGAAAAAAAATCCTTCTCTGAGATCAGTGACTACTCAGAACATACAGCAAATTTGAGTATAAACCTAAAAATTTGTTAAGGTCAATTATTCAACTGAAATGTCAATGACATTTTAGGACCTATGAAAAGAAGGGAAGGTTCTATGCTACAAAATATCACAAGCTGACCACAGCTGAAAAGAAAAAACAATATATCTTCCTTCTAGGAAATGTCAGTTCTCTTCTAATCTAAGACAATGACAAAGTGTCTAAGGACAAAGTCTTTTAATAGCTTAATTCCTAGAAAAAGTACAGTGTCTTACATGTCCATAAGTCAAAAACTTCAGAGTAGGGTTTAGTCTAAGCAGTGTTAATGTAGCTCTGTCTTTGTGGAAATTTTGTTTATCTGTAGGAAGTATTACTGTGGTGGATAGTAGTAATGTTGGCAGTGTAAACAGCCATTAGGGAAATGATAAAAATTGTTCCAAAAGCTAAACATTTTTAGAAATGCTTCAGTTGCCCTGCTATTTTGATTTTTTTTTCCTCCTGCTGTTTTTATTTAGCTTTTTCAGTCTTTGCCAATCACACAGCAGTCTTTCTTGTTTTACACTCACACAAGGATACCCCAAAGATCTCATTCTAAGACCATGAAAAATATTTCTTAAAAAAATGCTTATCCTCTGCCCTTGTGTTCAGGCACAGATGTTCATGTAATGAGGCTGTGTCAAGAAAAAACAGATGTATATTATTACCTTGGTCAGCACTGAGCAGGCTGTTAGTGTCAGGAGCTTGATTCATCCTCCCACACATGAGCATCTGACTCCATTTCAGGAGTACTCTACACATCCTCCAGCTGCAGGTCTCAAAGGTCATGGTTCATATCAGTACCATATCTCCTGATGATGTCTCAGGTTCATAAACATAAATACCTAGGATCATTTTAGGCAGCCAAAAGTAATTGAAACACTGCCAACAGAATGTTTACATTTGGGTGAAGTTGTTCTCTGGGCTCAGAGCAACGACAAGAGTCTCAGTTAGCTTGGCACATCTGAGACGTCTCAAAAAGTCAAGAGAAAAATAAGTAGCATAAGCAATAAAGAAAAGAGCAATAAAGAAAAGAGCTAGCCTGTTATATTAAACAAAAGGCCAAAAGCAAGGCCTGAAAGCATTTCTACTCCAGTGATGGATACCCAGAAATTTGGACAGAAGAAGCCCTTGGCAGACAATGAGTTGCCACCCTGATAGAGCAGCACATCAGAGGCCTCCTGAAAGGAGCAATGCACTGTTTGTAGGTTACCAACTTTAGAGGGGCAGGATGAATAGGTGAGGGAACAGCGCTGCACCTGAAATGCTATAGTTCCAGAATTAAGAGAAAAAATAACCATCCTGTAGTTTCTAAGGGGAGAAATCCCTCATCCTAAAAAGAAAAGCATAATACTAGAACTGTTCTACTGAGCTCATTTTGGAATTAAAATAATGATCATGAAAAGGAAAAGCTGAACTGGAATAGATAAGCTGCAAATATTTAAGATTTAGTTATAAGGAGAGATTTCAGCTTCACAGTAAAAAACTGCTTCTTCAACCATCTAGTTGAGAGACCTCTAAGATATGACACTATTCCAGATTTGGCCATGAGTGTTCCCAGGGCTTAGTTCAAAACATATTAATGGGAAGACTCTTCTCCAGTAATAGTCACAATACAATTGGTTATAAAGGTGTAATAACAACCAGTAAAGTAAGTCAATGCATCACAAGGAGTTTCATTAAAGAGGACTCTTTTAAATCAGAAAATTAGGGGAGAGGAGGAAAAAACAAACACCAACAAAATAAACAAATAAACCACAAAGCACCAACATAAAGAGATCACACACCAAATTCACAAAAAATGCAATCATAAAAGCAAATCCCTACAAGCAGACTAAAGATGCTTCAGAAAACACCAGCATACTCCAATAACATCAATGCTAAATTCTGCAATTCAGAAAGAAATTTTAAAGTGCTAAAAATTAGACAGGGTGCTGCTCACTCAAGGGCTCTGAAGTGACTCTACCATAAAACTGCAGAACTGCTGGCCGAGGTATACACTTGTCATGCAAGTAGCCATGATGCCAGAGAACTAATGATACAACTCCCTTCCACAGGAGGCACTCTGCAGGAAAACTGGCCACCAGAGACTAAAGAGAGAGATTTTCAGCCCTGGTGAGATGACAGGGTCTATAATTATGATCCAGACCACAGAACACCTAGATAAATTAAGCTCATCATAAAAGAAATGTGTGACTTCTACAAAGGGAAAATCCTACCTCACTAACCTGGTGCCCACAGATGTAATATATTCAGATTTTTAAAAAAGCTTTTATAAATCTCCAAACTAAATTTATTATTGTCAGAAAGCAGCAGGAGAAGGGTGGCTCCATGAGGGGGCAAGCCAAGAGCCAAGTGTAAGCACAGCCCAGGCAGGGCCCTCACCTTTGGGCTCTGAACCACAGCACTCCAAGGCCAGGTGGGTGAACGTGAGGGATGACATCCATCATCCATCACTCGGTGATGACCAGGCAGGGTGAAATCAGTGCTGAGTCAGGCCCAGGGTTGGTTCAGGATGTCCTGCCAGGAGGAACAGGAGAGAAATCAGGAGATTACAACATAGGCCCAGCCATGAGACAGGTCTAGAGAAAGGCTAAGCCAGCAGCAGAGTAAAATCTCACCCAGAAAGCCAGGGCAGGAGGATGAGAGGCCAAGAAAAATATTTACCCACAATATGACTCAGAGCTAGAGCTGAACTGAAACCCCTGGGCTCTCAGTTATAGGTTATAGGTGTGGATGGGGCCTCAGGTGAAGATGGTCACAGCAATTAAGGCTTATTGCTGCCCTCAGACCCTGACAATAAGAGAAATCAGGTCACCACAGATCTGTATTAAACGTCCTATTGTGAAATCAGAAGTGGTTAAACAAGAGGAAGCAGTGTTTCAGTAGCACTGTCCCTTGGGATGTGCTCTTTGGAATGGTTTAATTCACATCTTTATCAGTGATCTGATGAGAGGAACATGGTTATACAACAACATAATAAAACATCCAAGTCTGGCAATGATACTAAAACCTTTCACCTACTAAAATGCTCAGTGGGTGGGCAAAACATGGTGAGTTTCAGTACAGAAAAACAAAAGGTGATACACTTAAGTACAGGGCTAAGAATATGATTTGGGACCTGTGTCACCTCAATTGTGAGGAAAGGCTGGAGGAGCTGGCCTGTTTAGCCTTGAGAAGACAAAACTGCATCAATGCACGCAAGTATCTGAAGAGAGGGTGTCGAGAGGATGGAGCCAGGCTCTGCTTGAGCAACAGGACAAGAGGCAACAGGAAAAAAAGGAACACAGGAAGTTCTACCTGAATATGAGGAAGAACTTCTTTACTATGCAGGTGACTGAGCACTGGAACAAGTTGCCCAGAGATGCTGTGGAGTCTCCTTCTCTGGAGAGATTCAAAAGCCATCTGGGCACAATTCTGTGCAGGGTACTCTGGGGGACCCTGCTTGAGAAGGGCTATTGGACTAGGTGGCCTCCAGTAGTCTTTCAAGCTTTACCCATTCTGCAACTCTTTAATTCTTTGAAGTAGAAATTATGTATATCATGTGTAGTGTACAGATGCAGTTCTCAGGTCTAAATTCAGCAACTCAATGTGCAACTCAAACATTTGGAGTCAGCTCTCCAAAATGGCTTAGTGTGCAGCAGCAGCCTAAAAAGAAGCACAGCAGTGCACTGTGTCACTAAAAAGGGCGTGGAGAGCTTCATGGGCATAATTTTGCCAATGCTGAAAACTTTGTCACACTTGCATTCGGTGTAAGGTGTGTAGTGGCAGCTGTCACCTCTACAGACAGCAGGAGATAAATAAAGTGCAGAGGAAGGCTCTTAAAATGATCAGGAGGATGAAGTAGCTGCCATACAGTTGGCAGCTGTACATCCCAGGGTGTAAAAACCCTGGGTGTTAATTGTCTGGAAAGCAGGATGTTGAAGGATGTATTCGTGAGGTTTACAGAGTGGTTAAAAAGTACGCAAAACTTTTTTTAGCATAATCCACAAGACCATAACAGCAGGTACTGGCTGAATTAGCAGGTTAGTATGAAACAGCTCTAAAATGAAGTACATTTTTTATACAAAGGGTAGTGAACTTCTGGAACTTTTTGTCACAGGAGTTTGTGGAGGCAGGAAATATCAGCAGGCTTAAAAGGGTATTAAACAAATTTAAGGGCAGCAGATCTACAAACAGATACTTTGGGACTACAAATTGTCCTGAGTACTGGTTCATTCTTTACTGTTCAGTATGGTATTCCAATTGTTTATCCTCGAGGTGTTGTTGGACAGGCTTTTATAACTGGCAGTGTAATAGTTATCTGCAGTTTATCTACATTTACTCAAACTACTCTCTTTGTTAATGCCAGCATGAGCAGGGAGCAGAAATCCCAACCAGCTTTACAAAGCAGTGGAGGGTAGAGGGTTTGGAAGCCAAGCAGGCAATCTAGAACAACACAAAGACCACCAAGCATGCTTCCACCTCCAACAGTCTCTGAATGGCTGGATACACATTGTATGTACCTGGCTCTGTTGCCCAACATACTTCATAACAGACTCTTCAAATTAGTATGGTTCAGTATATTTGTCTCAGGAAATTCTCTGGGCTGAAATAGTTGGAGATAAGAGGAGTATTTGGGAGAAATACCTTCCATAGTTGCCCTCTAGGATTCCCCTTGCTCTTGCAAAAGGATATTGGTCTGAGTCAGCATGGCTCTTCCTACTCTGACCTGTGCTCCTGACACATATTGACTACATGAACAGAATGTGTTAATATTAAATTTGAAATTAAATCTACTTATCCATTGAAGACTATATAATTAATATACACTCTCTCTAATTACATTAGTTCACTTTAGTCTTACATAAAGCCCACTATTTCAGAAACCAGGTCTTGACAAAGTTTAAGAAAGGAGAAGTGCTAACTCAACATACTGATGGCTAGCTGAAGCCTGGAGATCTACGTGACTTCCTTGAAATTACTCAGGGAGCAGCAGCAGAGCTAAATTAGTGCTAGATATCTGGGGTTCTGAATCACAGCCACAACACTGCCCTCCCTCTCCTCACTGCTTCTACTCAAACACAGCTTCCTATACTGATCTTCTGCAACTACATTCCTAGGGAAACCCAAGGGAATCTGTCTTTTTGGGCCTTCCTTCTGTGGGTAAGTGTGCTGGCAGATGAGTGGCCGAGTCACAAATGCCAAACATCTGACTGGGTGAGGCTAAGCAGTAGCCAGTGAGCAAGGCTGCCAAGCTGGTCCCTGCAGACAAGGATCAGAGCCTGCACGTAGCCAGCAAATGTCCAAATGAGGATGTTAACAGAGACTCAGCTCCAGCAAGAGTCATGTGTTTTGGCTCCTCCTCTGCCTTACGCCACCACGACGACCTATCATGGTAAACCAAACTTGGAACAAGACAAAAACTCTGGACACATATAAAAATGCAGTTTATCCAAAACAATATTTTCCAGGCTTCCTCTGGGGTCAATGCGATATTTGCTTACCCTGAGCAATATTGCTTCCAACAATACAGACATTGTTTGAACAATACAGACCCAGACTGAACAATTGCTCTTAACAATGTAAGCCCTTAAACTTGTCAGCCAGAGAGGTTAGCAGAGTTAATGAAACTGGAAAACTTTGACATCTTGGACTGTTTGCTTAGAAGTGAAAGGAAGTACCAAAAGATGCATTCCCAAGAGTTAAATTTCATCCAGTACCCCAGAACTGTTCTGTTCAGGAGAGAAGTGTCTAGGAGCAGTAACCTCAAATACACAACTTATAGGTTGTTGGAGAAGAAAGTTTCCCTTCTTTGCTTGTAAAGATGGCCATTTGGGGAAAGCAGCTTCCCATATGCAACTCAGGCCTTTGGACATGATCCTGAGGCTTCTGGCCTTTGTGAAGGATTTACACAAACTTCAGAGGGACTCCTGAGACCTTGTGAGCCATATCTCTGACACAGGGACTTGAACTTTTTTCCCACTCACCTGGTTTTCTCAAGTCCATTATGCTTCTACATCAGGGCACATCCTGTGGGATACATTAGCTATTAACAAACCAATATTAATGTATTCTTCTTTGTGTCCAATCTTTAGATCACAGGTGATTTCAAGTCCAGATAATGTGTCATTAGGAACAAAACCAATACTCATAGCAACTCTTTTGCCAAGAAGCCTGGAAAATCTGAGCCAGGATAGAGAAAATCATTTAACTATTTTTCTCTCGTGACTGTCTCTCTATTCTGCTCATGGATCTTCACAGGGTTGTTCCCAAAGCCAGATCATATGTTTCTAAAGTGTGCACAGCTTTTACTTAAAGATTTAAATTGTGAAAAATTACATTTCCTTACAACACTTTAATAGTTACCTTCACAGTCAATAGTGTTGCCTGGTTTACTCAGGTTTGATTTCCAACTGCTGGAACTTTTGTTTTCTATTTTAAGCTGCTTTATTTTCTCAGCAAATTAAATTGATATCCCCATGGAGAAGCTATAGTGGGAAACTATTTTAATAAATTATGAAACATGAACATAATGTTAGTTACTGGGTAATGTGCTTTAGCTTGTAATTGGTGACCTGAACAATAATACTGTGAGTTGCCTCTAGGTTTTTACATACATAATTATTCAAAGCAGTAGTGCTACATAGCAATGACAGAGCAGTTTGTGCAGTTTTGCATTGCTTTTGAGGTGAACGTTTGATCAGAAAATCAGGGAGACAAGATTTCTTTTTAAAAGTAGAATGTAAAGTACAGTGAAAATGGTGAACCATAACTCAGGATAGTCAAACCTTATCCCTGACTGCTTTTTGAAAACCACATCCTCTGATAGTTTTGTGTTTGAACAATAAAAGTGTTTTTACAAAGATTCCTTAGCTCAGCAATTCAATTTTTTTTTGTTAATTGTCTGTTGTCAGTCATAAAATAGAAGGATATTTTAGTGAGCGTGTATATGTAGATTTGCATGGAAAATACAGTGTGTGTCATTTACATCCCACCTTTTCCAAAAAACTTGTGCCATATCTGACACAACCTGCACTACACAGAAAATTTGTGTAAAGGAGAAGACAACAGTTAGATCTACATAGATGGATAATACTTAACCTGATAGGCAACACTCTTAGCATATCACCAACTAATTCAGAGCCTCTCAGGTACTATAGAAAAGGGAGATGCTAAAACATCTCTGTGGTTACTAAATGTATATACATATGTAATGCATATGAAGAGGTTTCTCTCTCATCAGAAGAGCAACTTAGGAAAAAGCATGAAGGTGCTTCTCATAAATATGTGATAGGAGGATGGTACTGTATTGCTTAGAGCTGGCATTGGCAATAAATAGATGATAAAACAGCTTCTCAGTGCAGTTGGAAAGGACAAGGAAAATAACACTTGCAGAAGCCTTCCTAATTAGGAGCCAAAATATTTGGTATGCCATTTTTAGGTCAGGTGCTAAAATACTATGCTAATATGAGGCCAAACTAAAATCACAAAGGAGGAAATCTAACCTTTTTATGTATTCCATTAGATAGCCTGAATAATGGTTCTATATGGCTTAAATTTGTGTTAGGAAAAAGGTTTAGTCAACAGGTCCTTTAGCCCAATTTACATGGTTTCTCAGCTACATCTGCCCCTCCAGGAGCTGACAGACTCTTCTGGTGGGCAAACTAGAGATAAGGGGTAGCAAGAACTGAAAAGGGGTGTCTGTTGTGCCTTTCTACTCCAAAGGACATCAGTGCATTACTTAGTTGCACCTGAGGCAGCAGTTCCTAAAAAATGTTTATCCCAGCTGGAGAGCTGGAGGACTTCTACCCCAGACTGGACTGCCAAAGAGTGCAGTGGAGGAAACAGAGAAGTGAGTGGAGCTCAGGGTGAGGGCTGAGTCCTGGCTCATCTCCCTTCAGAGACACAGCCTTGTTGCAAGCTAAGGAAGAACATCTGATGGAGTTCTACAAAGCAGTGCAAGAAGCTTCAAAGCAGCCTCATAGAAGTCATGTCCTGCAGCTGTCAGCAGAGTTAACCATTACCTGAAAAAAAACCAAAAAGTACTAAGCAGAGAAGAATTTTGGATATACCAAACTAAGACTCAGGGTCCTTAGCTATTTGTTGTGATTTATATTGAAAATGAAGAGTAAAAAACCCAGAACCCTTCACAATTCTTTGTCTTGAGTCTTACAAGCTAAAAGTAGCCATAGGATTGTGTTGGATATGACCCAGATTTGCCAAGAATAGAAAACTTATTTAATTTCTTGGGTTTAGGTAGCAAAAAAAAGAAGGTGTGAGGAGCTGTCAAATAGTAAGCACCTGTTCTGTATGCATTAGTGTTCACATGTCAAAAAAACCCCAAAACCTTGATGCAAAAGAGATACATCCTAACCCTAGACTAGCTGGGTTTGGTACACACATCCTACGGCTCTTTATGACTGTGAGGTCCTGCTCATTCTTCTAGCTGCTGGTGGGAGAAAAAAGCAGTGGAAATCCTTAAATTGCTACATGAGAGATTAAACAGTCTGGTCTCACAGTAACACTAAGGAACTTGCTTGCAGACAAGGCTGAGCAGGAAAGCAGGACTTTGCTTGCAGGAAAGAAGGACTTTGCTTGCATCATATCATCATTAATATTTACAGTGGTATAGACAAAAGCCAGACATCCAAAGATTGCCTACATTACCTTCAGGCAATCCACTCCAGATGCTGTCAAGTGACTTCTAGCAGTGACCTGCTTGAAAAGAGGGATTAGCTGGATGATCCTTACAAGGGCACTAACTCATTCCAGCATAAAAAATGTAAGAAGGACATTTATATCATATATCATAATTTTTTCTATTTCTGACACATCTTACACTACACAGTTTCAGAAATTGAAAAATATAGTTGGGAAAACCCCAGCAGTGATGATGTAATTTGATCAGAACACTAGTATGTTATAAATCAGGAAGGAACTACTGAAAATGCTACCATGCATACAAAGCTTTGCTCCTACTGACCAACAGCCTCTTTCTTGTTGGTATATCTCCAGAGAACTTCCAAAAATAAATTCAACTGGTTTTTAAACTATACATTTTGGATTATATTTCTGTAACTAAGAGATCATGGAAGTGATATGTCTAGAACAGGAAATTAAAAATCTGGCCATTAAAAAGGAGAGATTTTGCAAGGAACTTGCAAGGAACAATAGTTTCAATTGACTTAAATGTCTATTTAGAAGCTGAGTAAAAAAATTATAAGTGTCATTGTGATTTTTGTCAATTACAGCTGCAAAACGATGTAAAATTGCATGCCTGGTCACAGTAAGAGAAAAACCTTCCCAAGGTTAGGGAGTTGTCAAAGATAATGCTCCTTGCCTTCCTTCTATACTGATTTTCCACAATTAGTGCCTCAGGGTCATGAATGCATCAAATATAGGATAATGCTGCATATAACAGGATTTTTTTCCCCCTGAAATGGACATCTATTTGTCTGCTGCTCCTGTTCATGGAGAAGTGGAAGTGCAGGTTATATGGCAAGAGGAGGTTCACTCACAGTGAACCCAAAAGAAGGACATAACTACTTGAAGAATTTAATCAGTGTTTGTCTTTTCTCTGTCCCATAGCCAGTGTCCCATGCTTTAGCTGCACTGTTCTGTTCTATTATGTCACCACATCCAGCTCTGGCTACACCAAACTCTTCCTTCACAACAGCTAGACACTAGGAGGGATCAAATAAATTGGAAATTTCCTCATGTCCCTAAAGCTGCAGACAAATTCAAACTGGATCCACAGAGAAAAAAAAGAAATTTGCAGGGGGTTGGCCAGGCCAAAGAAAGGAGAAATAGCTCCAAGAATATCTGTGGTGTAAATAGAATCAAGTCTACAGGCATATCCTGACCATGTGTGACAGCCTTTCTGATTAAGAGAAGACAGCAGCTTTTCTGCTTCAAATCTTCTTCCAGGACTTACATTGTCTTGTCCTAAACAGACTCTGAAAAGGGCACAAGCTCCTGTTTCCTGCTCTTTTTGCAAACTAAGAATCTAGAGTGCAGTCCAGTGCAGGTGGGCTCAGTTTGGACTATGGCTTTATGGCTCCTTTAAGATTAATGTGGTCAGGGTTTATATGTGGGAAAAAAAGCTGTTCCTCACCCCCACATTCATTGTATGCTCACATATACTCCAAATCATCCATAAAAGGTCTGCAATCACTAAATTGGTCAAATATGAAAGGCAGTCTTTGAAAATTCTACTTACTCACACTGCCTGTGTGAGTCACCTTTCATTTTCAGCAAGTAAAGCATTTTTGGCTCTTGTTGTCACCAGTGATGAAAATAGGGATGAATAGATTTTCTGTAACTGTAAGGCAAATTCTTATTTTGTGCTACTTTTCTCATGGTATTTTTGCCCATCTGAAGACAAAGTGTTTTCTTCTGATCCATTTTTATTGTTTTTCCTCAAAATCTGTGGGCTTCCTAGACATGAAGAGTACCCAGTGCATATACAAAACCTCATATTTTGATTTATCTGCAATTTTCAGGATTTAATCAAATGACAATGACAGCCAGCTAACTTATGGAGAATTTTCCATTACTTCCCAAAACAGTGAATAATTGTCTAACTAGATGTTGTTGAACACACTGTTGTGTGTTCAGCTGTTGATGTCTAGCACTCCTCTCAATGGACACACTGGTAATGACCCAGTCTTAAACATCTTCTGTCATATTTGGGAAGGTTCCACAAAGCTGAAGATTTTTTCTTTATTCCTGAAATGGATTGATAAGCCAGGCCAGCCAGTCATAGGACTCCTTCTGAAGAAAGCAATTGTTAATCATTTTTGAAGCACTTGTAAACAAGGAGCAACAGCTTTCCAATCTTCTCACTCCTGTTCTTTATACACACTAGACCTCTTGGGAATATCTGAAGCATTGCCAGAAGTCATTTTGATTTTCTTAGCTAACATGAGCAAAAGGTTACAGATGCTGACTGCAGTTTATGTTCTGCTTTACTGTGCCATTGACTATGCTCACCTGGAGATGCAAACATGTCCTCAGGAATACTTATGGGGAACTAGCTGCCAGTATAGCAAACAACTGTCTTTTAGACCACCATTTCTCAAGAAAAGATCAACAAATTCTTAATTATTTTGGTTATTGTTTATGTAATTATTCTTGCAGTGATTTCCATCTGTGCACGTAAGTTCCCTGAAAATGACTTACCAATAGTCTAATTTGTTCCAGTGAGCAGGATTCTTCAGGTCATTGGTTTCTGGTATTTTTTTAATGCGATGATGGTAAATTCAAGTTCAAAGCACTTACAATCTCTTAAATGTTGTACTTAAAATCAACATGAGACATAACTCTTAAACTGAGACCCACGACTGTTCTCCAGTACAGTATGATGTTATGTTACACCTGAAGAGATTATTTGAGTACCTTGATAGAGTGCACACAGAAATTTTCCCTGTGTGTTTTTGCAGCTCTCTTGGTACCTTCATGCCTTGCAGTCTTCAGTGTGTTTATCATAGCATAAATACATTCACTGGGCCTAGTCCCCACAATGGCAAACACGGTGCCATGTAATTCCTTCCTAAGACACTCTCTGGCTACCAACTTTGCCAGAATCAGATTGCTCCTATAAGATTCCCCTCCTTAGAATTACCAATCCTCATCTCAAAACTCAGTGCATTTGTAGGTTTAGCTTATATCAGAGGTCTGTTTTCAAAAGTCACTGTGTTCCTACTTTCCAGGCCATTTTCAGAATTATGCTCCATCTTTCCTGAGATTTACTAGCTCCTGCCCAATATGCATCTAGCTAGGAAAGTTTTTTGTTATTTTTTTAATAGCTGAGGACTTAAGTCACAAGAAAACTCAGCACCCTGGAGGACTGGAGCAGGTTGGATAAAGGCATCTTTCTTTTTGTAAGTGTGACTTGGATTTGAAAAAGCTGAATCTTTGAACTCTGGCCCACTGCCTGCATTTCCTGGTAACTATAACAGACATGGACCATTTGTGAACAGCTCAGATATTTGGACGCCACTTACATACACAAGACTTGATCCAAAACCCACTACAGTCAATGGAAAGACTTTTGGTTGACTTCCATTCTCTCTGGACCAGGAATACTTCATAGGGCTAGAACATACATGCTGTCTTTTGCTGCTTTTTCTCCACGTAGTAGCACATCCATATTGCCTTTTCAAATATTTTCCAAATAATGGTCCAAAACAAAGACCCAAGTGCCTCAGCACAAAGTTCCCTTTTTCACAGAAAAATTCCAAAGGGCATAAACAGCAACTGTGAGTCACCACACCCAAAACAACAAATCAGTAAGTAGCAAATGCTCAGTAAAGATAATACATCATCTATAATGTGCAGAAAGCAAACAGAAAAGCTTTGAAACAGGATTACCACTATGAAGTTATGAGTTTGTAGAAAAACTGATCCGTTTATGAAAAACTGCAGCAATCAGAATTGCCAGGGAAATTAACAAGAGAATGATGTGGGACTCTACCCTAGAAGCCACAGACACAGTATTTTTTGTATATAAAAAATAAAATATTTCCGCCAATTTCTAATGGAAGTCATTGATTGTTTTCACTGACAAAAATTATTGTTAGATTGCCAAAATAGTAAAATAATCATGAGATGTTTCATTAAGCGTGACAATTGAACTGAACTCCTGAAAGAGTGGGAAAACTTGGCACTCTGAAAACTTTGGGCTCTTTGCACAGCCTGTGAGCAAAAGGATATTTTCCCTGCAAACTGTTATGAAATGATCTTAATGTGCTGAGAGAGGGAGCACAGGAACTTCTGTGGCTGGGGCTCCTGGACTTGGATTTTTTGGAGAGTGGAAATCCTAGAGCTTCTGGGACACCGATGGGCTAATTGCACGAGTACAGCTGGTGCTGTGGAAAGCAGCAGTGGCCCTGCTGAGTCTCCATCCCATGGAATCACAGCAGTGTCACTGAGGTGGCACAAGTGTCAGGGTGCACATCCAGAGCCACCGCAGCAGCACAGGGAATAATTAGGGGTTTAATAGTAATAGAGCAGCTTGCCCAGATTCAATTTTCAAGGAGCATCTCAGGGCACCAGGATCAGAGTAGGTGAACCTGCTGCCTTGCTTAGACATGTGGGCACTTGGAGGCCCTGGGATCCAGGCACTGGACATGCAGCCACTGTACCACCCTGCTCTGTTGCTGGTCCCCACTGGAAGACCCAGGTCTCACTGCCATGAGACTGTCAGAATGGTCTAAAGTCCTTCTTGAGCCCAAGGTACTGCCATGAAAACAGTCTATTTATTGTGTCCTTGCTCTTGTGAGGCTGCTGCTGGGTTTGAAGGTAGAGCAAAGTGCTTCAATTCATGAATTTCCAAATGTTCTGTAGTAGCGTTACAGTTTTAAGTCCCCCAAATTTGATTGTAAGGTTGAAGTAATTTAAATGTTCATCATAAATCTGAATACACCAAACCAAAGTTTCTCTTTGGGGATGAAAAAATAAGAACAGGAAAATATAGAAATCCACCTGGTTTTCCAGTTGCAGGTAAACACTGAGCAATCAAGGCCACTGACCAATCCAATCAATACTGGGTTAGTGCCAATGAGGACTAGGATAACCCATCAGAAAAGCTAAAATGACAAATAAAAGATCAAGAGAGAAGATGTCTATAGATATACAAGATAATGTTTATTTTTCTTTCCAAACCATGTCTTGAGAACCCAACATTCTTCAAGAACAGACTGTACTGGCATGGGCGGACAAAAAGCAGTGGGAAAGACTGGTAATTCCCCCTTCAGCCACATAAACAAACTTGTCTCTAGGCATGACATCACAACCCATAAAAGCCTCCAGTGCTAGGGTTCCATTCTCCTTCAAGTGTCATAAGCATTAATTTTAGACTTGAGTTGTTGAATAACCCCAGAGGGGAAAGCAAAACAAGCCATCAAGACTTTCCTCTATTCATCAAGTTCTGAAGGCAGTTTCCCACCAGCTGACAATGTATTTCAGCCTTTTCTTAGAAAAGCACATAGCTAGAAAGAGCTATGGGGCATGGATTGTCCTCCTAGCAGGGAGGTTTATATTCTGAAAGATCAGATGCTTTTGTTTGTTCACAGTATATTGACTGTAACAGAACCAAGAGGGTCTACTTAGACACATAAAAACGTATAATTCATCCCTTCCTGAAAACGTTTGTGTTTGTGATAATGCCTGGCAATTAAACAAGCTTCCACTGAAAAGCCCAAATATACTTCTCCAGAAAGAACAATTTAGTGATAATGTCAAAATAATATGTTACATCCAAACAATAATGTGCCACAAAGTGACAAACCACTGAGAGACAGATGTCAATGATCTGAAAATGCAACAAAAACTCCTTCAATGGATAAGAAGGTTCCCCCTTGGGCAAGTCACTCACTGGTGTTCCAGTTAGTGCTGGGCTCATGCTCCAAAGTTCTCTCTGAGTGGCAGCTTAATGGTTAATTTGAAAACAGAGCATCTGAATGAAGGGAAAGATGGGTCTTCCACTTCTTTCTCTTCCATTGCTTTCAGACCCTTCTCTTTCCCCAGAGGAGAGAGAACCAAATCAGACAAAAAAGAGCTGAATCTATTATTGCTTAACTTTTTTAGTCTAAAAATAAAAAAAAAAGATTCTTGTAAAAATCTCACTTCTCATGCTGTCTAAAATTATTTATTTTGCAAGGTGCTGGGGAAAGATTAAGAGCAGGAACTGGATGCGTACAGTCAGAAAATCAGCTATTTTATGACCTACTAACTCCATTACCCTTCATTGGTCCTAAGATGGCTCCTTCCCTCAAAGCTTTACCATGGAATAAATCACTTAAATTTTGAATTCTACACAAAGCAGTTCAGAACTGCAGTTTTTCAAGCCATGGTAGAAACTGGTGTTTGAGACAAAGCACACAGTTCCTTTGTATGTGGGATCAGAGTTATGACATGCTGGATAACCTGGGGTGGGAAATTATGCAGTCCTGGGTCCATGGAGGACCCAGCAGAAATGCTTATAAGCCTCCTCTGCACACATCCTCTACCAAAACTGCAGCCACTATTTAGTATTTTGTCATCTGTTTACATAAAAATTTTGTCCTCTCTAAGGGTTCACTTCTGAAAATAAGCCTCTGTTTTAAATGCTTTGACAGTGACTGCATAAATTTACATGACGCATTTCACAATCCTTGGAAAATTGCTTTGCTTATGATGGATACTCAACATTTCTTTGAGATAAGTTTGCAGTGGGAGCTGCGGGGGAAGGCTGTGCTGGCAA
Source organism: Peucedramus taeniatus (assembly GCA_013400575.1). Classification (NCBI taxonomy): domain Eukaryota; kingdom Metazoa; phylum Chordata; class Aves; order Passeriformes; family Fringillidae; genus Peucedramus; species Peucedramus taeniatus. The sequence goes on from WBNO01013541.1 coordinate 151,899, forward strand.
GACACCAAAATCTGAGGAAATCATAGAACACTGCTAATAACATCTTTGTGCTTTACCTCAACGATTCTTTTTACAGCATGAGGAATTGTGCCAGAAATTCAAATTACATTCATTTTATTACATTTGTCCAAGTGTTTTTTTGCAGGTATAATCCACTTTGCATCATAAGGACTAAGTAGGAGCCTATTACTGAATCATGGAATTGGAGAACTGTTGAGCCTGGGAGGAGCCTCTGGAGGTCCAATCTACCTAGAGCCAGTAGCCCAAGACTATGTCCAGAGAGTTTTTGAATGTCTATCCAAGGATGGACTCGCCACATCATCACTGGGCAGCCTGTGGCACTGCTTAGCCACTCAGTCAGTGAAAAAGGTTTTCCTGGTTCTCAGATGGACCCTCCTGTGTTTCAGATTGTGCCCATTGCCTCTGGTCCTGTCAGTGGATACCACTGGAAAGAGCCTGGCTCTGTCTTCCTTTCTCCCTCCATCAGGTGTTTATACACATTGATGAGATCCACCCTGAGCCTTCTCTTGCCCAGACTGAACAGTCCAGCCAGATTTTTCCACTCACTGCCATTATATTTTCTTGACTGTAAATATCCAGCTGACCTGTTGCTTCATTACCCTCTGCCCAATGCCCCTTGAAATGTGTTTAGATGATTACAACATGGGGCTTTACTACATCAACTTTTTCCCCAGTTAAGAACAGCAGCACCAAAATTGACCTCATTTTTCAATACACGTGAAGTCACAATTGGATAGGAAGCAACCTCTGAAATTATTGTAAGTGTTAAAGTGCAAGAGAAGGCAGAGAGAGAAGTTGTTGTTGGTTTTGGTGTTTTTTAAATTCTTCTTGCTCAACTACTTATATTTCATTTAAATCTATATGATGACAGAGAGACTTACAAGAATTATAAAACTGATTTCATTTTTATTCATCTTTTGCTAAAATAATTTGGCTTTTATATAATCTAGCTCATATGCTTCTGTTCAGTGGGAGATACTTTGAGCAGATGTGCCGCTTGTGTCTTGCCTCTTACGAAAGATGGATGGATTTTTTTAATATGAATGACACAATTATTTTATCTATTGTATTTCTCCTTGGAGAATCTTCTGGTTTCTACACTAATAATTGCCCACAGGAAAATTATTCTGCATTTTGCTTTTGAACAATGTATGTAACATATTTAGCTAAGAGATCCAAATTCACGTACTAAAAGATGATATTTTCCCAGTCTTGTGCTTGATGAAGTTCAATAGGAACTGAGTTTTTGTGTCCCAAAACATAAACTATGCATGGGGATCCCCACCACAGAGCACTTGCTGTGCAGTTTCTGTCTAAATGTCCTGGTTGGCTGATCAGGGAGGAAAAGGTTTTAGCAAAAGGCTTCATATTTTGCTCCACCTTTCTTCAAGAAGGCACCTCCTCCTTCCTCATGGAAAGCACTGAGTGACTGCAAAGCAGTTTCATGATGTAAAGGGAGTGGGTTTATTGTAGCTGTGGATGGCAAGTAAACTAACAAGTGCTCTATATGTATGTTCATGGAAGCCTCACAATGAGTTTCTATGTGGAAGGAATTCCTGAAAACATGACCATTTCATTTAAATTAAGGCTGCATAGAAGCATATGTTATCCCGAGCTGCATCTGAAGATGGGGAGTTATAGTCACCTCCTATTCAGAAGTTACTTAGATGTATTTATGTGGTACTACTTCTCAGCAAAAGCTGCTATCATGCTCTGCTATCATCAGATCTTGCTAGCTAGGGCTCAGCACCATGACAGCACAGCTGAACAGGCTTCTTTAGAAAGCTAGTTCGTGTCAGAAACCAGAGTAGAATGAGTCCCAGTGCCAAACAGAAGCTGAACTTTCCGGAATAAAAAACTAACTTAACTCAGGGTACTGAGACCTATTGAAAATCTGGCTGTAATTAATGAAATTCCATGCTGATCCATTTCCAATAAGTTTATTAAAGCCAAAACTCAATTGGTTTGGAAGGAACTTGTTCTTTCTCCAGTGGAATTTCCACCACACTGAGATGTGGCTTTTCCCACAGCACAATGCACAAGGCTAATAATGTTACAGGATAACCATAGTCCAATGTAATGTGCCAAAAAACTGCATTCTAAGTGAGAAATGTTGGTTGTAAAATTTGGCTGCCAAAGCTGAATTGATTCATTCAGTTTTAGAAATATGAATCCTTTTGCAGCAATTTTGTAAGTGTGCAACCTGGGGAAAGACTAGTAAGAATAAGATCCAATTCTAATTATAAAGGAAGGTGAATTTTAAATTGAAACAAAATGCTATACAATATTGGTATAAAATAAGATCTTCCCAGCTGTTGTAGCTGGAGCCATTCTTAAAACTGCAAAAGCAAAATCAGTTGTATATGAGAAATATGTATATAAGACATGGCAGTGAATATACAACTTATGAATCACAAAACACATTTTATTGTAATTATCATAACTTGTCACAATGATCATAATTTATCATTCTATTCACTCTGTTTACACAGAATGCAAAACAAGGGGAAAACAAAGCCATTTACATGTGAAATATAAGCTATTTGGATCTTCTGGGGTTCTAAAATCACAGATGACTACACTTTCTTAATTTACCATGTAGTGGAGTGTCTAGGTATCATAGAAGCATTCTTCCAAAATGAAAAATATTTTAATTAAAGTTATGGTGTTTTAAGTTACCACAAAAACAATGTCTCATATTCTGACCTACATACATTTTTGAAGCCTTGCAATACATCCACAAAGTCTGACAAAAACTGGTGGCAGGTAACAAAAATAAGGGAGATCTGCCTTTTTTGATCACTTCTAGGTAAGACCTTTACCTTGATCTGAAATGAAACTGTTCTTGCACATGTCCATCCAGAGGGTCTTATACCTCTCCAGCATTTCTAAGTTCAATTTGAACACCATCATATCTTGTGAGACCATCTTAGAAGTACTTTTAAGAAGGAATTAATAATATATTTTGGTTTGAGACCTCAAGAACTCTTCATTTACTCCAATGTGCATGATGGATCTATTAAAATACACTATATTGCTATGGAGAAAATACGAAAAACTCTTCTTGTGATACCTAATCATATGTACATACACACACACACACACACACAAACACATATATATATGGCTGTAATATTATCCATTCACCTCTGAATTAGATACAGAATGATTCAGAACTAAGAAAATAACTTTTTTTTATGTGAAAGAGAAATTTAAAATTATAAGTTGCAAGTCTGAGTTATGCATTTAGACTGAGTTTGAGACATCAAAAATGGACTGAGTCAGTCACACAGCTGAATGAGTTAAGGTTGTTAAAGAAAATCTTTATTTCAGGAAATCAGTAATATCACTCCTGACACAGTCAGTGTTTGGCTGAAAGATTATAATTTATGTCTCCTTTTAATGTCTTCCTATTTAGGGCTAATTTCAATGAGAATTGTCTAAAATATCTATTTTTTAAAACTGACTGTGACTCTCATCCATTCTACATTTCTAAGACTATTTCTGTATACTGGTACATAAAGCAGGATATAGGTATCATTCACATTTCTAAAATATTCTCTTTTGAAAAAATATCAGTCACATTCTGCTTCCAATTACTGTATTTTTAGAATATGAAGAAGTTGTGTCTGTGTATTGTCTGCCAGAAAGGGATGGTGAATACATTTATTTTAAAGCATAGGCCTCTTACTTCTATTTTTATATTTTTGTAGATCATCAGCTACAATCTTCACCATTTTCCCAGTAAGTCTCAATTAATCACAGCACAAAGCAATGCCTTAAATATTAACACGAAGATTTGTGAGCAAAACTGTGGGCTTTCTTAAATTCTACTTCAGTGTCTGTAATTCAAGTATTTTATGTGCAATATCTCAGTTCTCAATTTATTCCACTTCTGTTTCCAGCAGAGGCCTCATTTTCATCTTTAGTGACAAAACTCACTCTCTTCCATCCCTCCAGCAAGGCTCTGCTGTGCTGAGTCACATTCCAGTGTCAACAGCCACTGCCCCTCCTAGCACACCTTCAGCCTTAGTAGGAGCAGCCCATACAAACCTGTCCTAAGGGACAGTTTTTGCACAGTTTTACCATCCAACCCAGTGAAGGAATAGTCCCAGTGACAGCCATTTAAGGATTTCCCAAACTAAATATTGTTAAAACACTGCATGAGCAGAAAATAGTATTTTTAGAGATAAATGCTGATGCTGACTGTCCTTTCCAAACAAACATGGGGACCTCCTCACCCTCCTATGCTCCAAGATGCCATTTCAGCCCAGCCTGGGGCAATCAGCCTCTGCCCCAGTATGTTATGAATCATGAGAACACTAATTTCATACCACTGTCTAAGGAAAGTTTTTGATCTTTACTATACATTTAAACATATTTCTCTTCAAATTTCTGAAAGCTTCCTATTTCACTAGGAAATTTCTTGCCTCATTTGTAGGGAAGCAAGTGCCATAAAAGGAAGACAAACCTTTCAGACATGTATTTGAGAAACTGCACAGATATAGGAAATGTTTGGTGCTGTTTTGACTTTTGTTGCTACTGAAAAGAGATCAGTTCAGAAGACTGAGAAATATAACTGCAGGATACTACCTTAGAGGATGCACTGGCTGGGATTTTACAGTCTACAGGCATTTTCTGTCAAATATACTGTACACAAGGACATTGCCAAATAACAACAGAGAGTATTCATGATATTCTGAGGAACTGCCAAAGAAAACAAGCCTGCAGATTACCCTTTATTTGATGTTATGCTGACATTTTTCATATGAACAGGGTTTCTGGAACTGAAAATTAAAGGATAAACATCTAAGAATGGATTCTGGGCCAGAATTCCTGCTTTCTATTCAAACCTTGGTTATGGTTTTATATCTTTGTTCATTTACCCATAATGCAAAATAATGTTAAAATTAAAGGCCATTGTAGTTAAGAGACCATTCTTTCCCACTATTTTCCCGTGCACAAAAAAAAAATACTTTTGTTCATTGGAATTACATAGAAGTAATATATTTAGTTAAAATCATATCTTGAACCATCTCACTTCATATTTGGCAACCATGTAAAGTTACTTTTAAGAAGAAAATAATATAACCTGCCCAGAAGACTTCCCACTTGTTAATCTATCACAACAGGAGTGTAAAAGCTGGAAGAGGTCTAACAGCTCAAAAAGATACAGGGAGACTTGGAAATGCCAATACTTATAAAAGTGCCAAGTATAAGAAACCCTAAAACTCTGTGTCCAATCCCCTGCTTTGGAGTTCTGGATGCAAGATGGGTAATAGCAAAATGCAAGTCACATGGAGTACATGATTCAGGAACCCTAGAGACTTTCTTAATCTTTTGTCCATATACTGCCAGAAAAATAACAAGTGCTTGGAATTGCAAGAAGGCAAAGGGAGTGGAAGAGAACAGAAAGATTCCTTCTTGTCAGACTTTACTCTGCCAGGCTAAACAAGCCCAGCTCTTGCAATCATCAGGTGCTCCAGGCCCTGGACCACCTTGGTGCTCCTCAGATGAGCCAGCTGTAACATGCCCTTATCCTTCACAATTCCAGCAGCTAAACAGACAGGAGGCCTTTAGAGTGGGAACAGCACATAAGCTTCAGGAAGGGAAGAGGGCATGGAAGAAGGGAAGGAACACTGTGCCAGGCATAACATGAGACACAAAAATGCTCCTGTACAATGTATATTAATTTTAATTACTTTGCTCTGTTCATTGTCGTGAACAGAACCCAAAGCTGCAAATGCTGAATAAAGTGTTGCAATTTTCCAGTAGAGGTTGCTATGAGGCATAAACATCAGGACTAAAACTGATAAATGCCCCACTTTTTTTTTTTTCAATTTGGCAGCTGCAAAACCAGTATTACTCAAGGCATTTATCAGTTTTATATACTTCTGCTTATCCCAGACAAGAATACTTTTTTTTTTTTTTTTCACAATGCTGGAGTTCTGTTTTTTGCTCAGAGACCAGTAATTCTGGTGAAGTTCATGACAGTGGGCCCTAGATATGGTCCCTCTCTAATGGAAAAAGAGACAGCTTTTGTTTTCTTCCTTCTGGCATTTCCTGTGCATCTGCAGATTTTCTACTTTCATTATGGATGAAGGAAGAAAATACATCTCCTTCAGTATTTTTAACTTCAGAACTTTACAAGGATAACACACTCTGAAAATGAGAAACAAAGAATTTTATTTCTTCTCTGTCCCATTTTCATTCATTTGTTCAATATTTAATATTATAAAAATAGTTTTTGTAGTGACTTGGAAGGTAACTCAGGGCTGGTAAAGAGGCCAAGTTATTAGGGCCATATTGTTTTCTGAAACTCAGAGATCAATGGGTGTCTCAAAGTAAGCACTCAGAAATGTCATGTTCTTAAAACTTTAGGGACTCTTGAAAATCCAGTGAGTAGCTTGCATCTGCCCAGGAAGTAATAAATATGAGCTTCACAAAAAAAAAGTACAGTGGTAATGAATAAAAACCTCAAGCCATCCTGGACTGCCTATAGAGGAATGACAGACAGGGGAGTCAAACTGTGCACAAAGCTATTCTCTACAAACAGTTCAGAAATAAAAGGAGTGCTCAAGGATGAAGAAATTCATAATCACAAATCTGACCCACAAATGAAACTGAGACCAGCCCTTGTGTGACAGCTCAATACAGTCTTGCTGCATTTCCTCATCAAAAACCAGATCTCTGATTACTAAGGGCTTTCTAAATCTCCAAGCTTAGGGAACAGATTTGTTCACTCAAAGTACGAGTAAAAATGCAACCTCACTAAATTTGATGGAAAAAAACATAGTTGATCATACAAGAGAATTTCACAATCACTCTCGGAGGTGTAACTGTCACAATTAGCTCAATGATTGCACAAAAAACCAAAAACAATAAGGTGGAAACATATTAAGCATAAATCAATGAAAACACAACTATTTTTTTTTAGATGCCAAAAGTGTATCAGCACTAAAATTACTGCTGTATTCTATTATTTTTAGCTGAGTGTCATCTAAGAAATATTCAGATCTGGAGAAGCATTCAAGAGAATTTCTTTAAATCCTCAACTCCTTTCCCAGAATGTGAAAGTGATCAGTAAGCATTTTCTAATTAGTGAGGCCTCTGCAGATACTGAAAGTAAATAAACCCTTTAATAGAAACTGTGTTTTGATGGCTATAAGCTGGTATGATCCTTTTTACTTTGAAGACCAGAAATACAACTACTTTCGTATCAGTAGGTTTAATGATACATCAAAAATAAAATTATACACAAAGTGTTCATTCTTATTTAAAAACTAACATAAAAACAATTTCTATTCTCACAGGGCAACATCTTCTCAAAATGTTTTCCCATTCGTAGCTGTGGTCTGAGCTGCAGCCAAAAAATGCCAACACATTATTTCACTTCATAACAGCAAGGGACAACCTCAAGGACTATGTGCCTTCTTTAATGTGTTTTCTACAGAATAATATATTTTTGAAACTTGCTAATAAGATTTATTGCCTTTAAGATCTATAGAGATTGATCAATTTATCACTAATATATCTATATTTTAATTTTTTTTACTATAAAAAAAGACCTTCATGGGAACAAAGATCAGCTGCCTGTGTTGTTCTTGAGACCCTTTTTGTCTGGCCAAATCAGTTATTTTCCCTTTATCTTCTCCTTTTATAAGTCTCTCTGTGCAGTTAGCACTAGGGAATTCAACCAAGTACTGCAAAACCACAGCAAAAGTACAAATGAAAGACAGTACTATTGCTTCCTTTCCTTTGCTCCATTTTTGCCCACTATTGCACAAAGATTTCAGCAGAGATGCATTACCAAAAATATTTAGCCTCCATAAATCAGTAACATTGGGTATTTTTTGAGTTTTGCTATCCATGCTATCACAAATGCAAAGCACTTGCTCTCTGAGCAGGGGGCCTGTGGAACAAAGACTATCTTCATTAAGCTCCTCTCTGCCAACACGGAATCACAAAGTCTCAGAGTCACAGAATGGGCAAGTTTCTAAGGGATCCCAGTGGGCCATATGGGTCATCCCAGAGCACATGGCACAGAATTGTATCCAGATGTTTCTTGAACATCTCCAGTGAGGGAGGCTCCACACCCTCTCTGGGAAATCTGTTCTGGTGTCAGTCATTCACAAGTAAAGTTCTTCCTCACGTTCAGATGGACCTTCCTGTACAGCAGTTTGTGCCCATTGCCTCTTGTCCTGTTGCTTGGCATCACTGAGCAGAGCCTGGAAACCTCCTCTTGGCACCCTCCCTTCAGGTACTCACAGAGATGAGGTCCCCTCCCAGTTGTCTCTTCTCGAGGCTGACCACGCTCCACTCCCTCAGCCCATCCAGTGCTTCATACTGATTGCAAGCAAGAGCAGCCCTTTCCCACCTGCTTGTTTGTATCCACAGCTTTTGCCAAAATGAAAGGAAATGTGTATGCAATTAAAATTCTGCTTTCAAACAATTTCCTTCTTTCAAACTGCCATACTATGTAAACTGCTCAGTTGTATATGAGATATTCAGGGACTGAAATTTGTTTGTATTTGCATTGAATCTGTATTTTTCCAGGATTTCTTTGGCTGGCCTTTGGAACAGCTTTCCCAGAAGTGTCATCAGTAGCTCTACCACCTCCTTAGAGTCATTCCCCTGAGAATTCCTAGAAATAAGTTTTCTTTGTTGGCCTCAAACAGTAAACACTTGTTTATAAGCTGCCCAAATATCCAAAGTATTTTCATTATATTCTGGATGGCCCAGTGAAAGTTCTTTCTGCTTCAAAATGTAGTCAGAAATCTGGCGCGTGTCCAACAGGTTGTTGGGGGTTGGATCTGTNTTTCAGGATTATGGGGATTTTTAAATGAAACATAAACACTTATTAGCACTTATCTCAAGTACAGATGGTCACAACTCATACTTTGCAATTCTGTAGGGAGCACACAAACCTAGAGCTTTCATCTACCCTGCAGATCTGTGAGCAGAATTTTGTTGTTAAAAATGTATTGACTACCAATAAGCTCAGGTTTCATGGAAGGTTTAAATATTTCAGGCCACCACATAATCAAATAGTGGCATCTCTATTAGGATTGATATCAATAAGGAACACAAAAAAATACAAGGTGTCTTTGGCAGGCATTTGGTGTATTTTGTGAAGAATTAAAAAATAATTTAAAATCTATACTTTAAAAAAGGTAACATTTTCTGTTTAGAGGACAGAAAGGAATATTTTAAATGAAGACATGGGCATCTAGTTAAACTTGTCCTAGAGACAATGCCACAAAAAGACAGATGTGAGATCAATGCAAGATGTCATTATTTTTAAATACAATTCAGATAAACCTTCTAATCACTTCTCAAATTTCTACCAGTATCTTTTTATTTTTCAGCCTGACACATGCCTTTCTATATTGTACATGAAACTGCAGAACATGTTTGTAATACTCAACTCTGAACACTTAGTAAAAAGCATAAAGAACGAGTAGCTTTGATTCTCCTTCCTCAGTTCGACCCAGAATTAGTCTCTTGCAGTCTAAAAGACATGGGGATGCAATCAGGATCACTCCTTGAAATGCCATTTTTTGTATTTCATTTCACTGATAACGAGTCAGGCAGTCTATGGAGTTGAGTAATTTCTATTTGTGGACACTAAAATTCGCCATGCAGCTTCCAGTGCAGAGTTAGATTCAGTGATCAGGAAGCCAGCCTGCACAGCTAGCTTCACTTCTGTGACAGATATCTTGCATGATCTTAAGAAACACAGCTCCAGCTTTCCCAGTTATGCCAAAAGGCTTTGCTCCAGGTCCTAGGGCAGAAGCCATTCCTGCTTATCAGGAAGATAGTGGAGATACCGTGGAAAAGATCACCACAGTCCACTCTTTCCTCCTCAACAAGCAAGTAACTCTTCTGGCCCCCTCTTGTTCTCTCCCAAATCACTCTTATCACCCTCTGTAGGCACCACTGTGATCAGAGCTTGTGTGAACACAGATGACCTCCCAAACTGGGAGGAGCCAGCTCTCCTATAGTTCCAGAAGGATGGAACTCAGCAGACACCACACCCCACTTCCTCAAGCAAGCTGTTTGCTACTGTCAGTGCTGCCACAATGCTCCCAGCACACCAGCGCTTAGAGGCTGTGTAGCTTTAGGCACTCTCTGCGGTTCCTCAGGTGGAAAGTCTCTCTCCCTGCAGCAGCCATCCACCAAATCTCCCAAAAGACAGCAATTATTCCTCACAGTCGATCTGATTTTCTTCACCAAAAGCCTTGCAGACTGAATTTCCTAAAAGTTATTCATACCTCAGGCAGAGGAGGCACCTCCTGCTTTCATCCCACCACCTCTAACCACCACAGCCCAAATACCTATTAGACTATTCCCATTCTAATTGATTTTTGATACCTGGCATTTCCAGATTATTGGGTAAATAACACTAATACAATACAAATACATGAGTCCCACAATGCCTTTGGAAAAATGAATAGACACATACATTTTCAGTAGTTTTATTGAAAAATGCCTCTTTCATTTCAGAAATAAATAATATAAGGCAGTGAAATTCACAATTTGCAGTTAAAATATAAAAGCAGCAATTCTATATCCATAGTCTTGCAAACAATTTCCAACTGCTTTTGGTAACTAAGAAACATTGTATTCTGAAAAAAAATCCATACTAAATATACAACATAAACATGCAATTCCATCTCTGCAGGATTGACTGCAATTTGGCATAAATGTAACTGTGTCTACAAACAAGGAGATTTCAGGCATTATTAAACTGTATCCAGTTGATACAATGATTTCAGCTACTTAATGTTTGTGGTGTTTAGAGGAGATGTATAAGAGCTGTATATGCTCTGCAGATTGTAACTCAGAATAGAAGAAAATTACAATGATACTGGAAGGAGAGGGAAATTTTTGGTTCTTTTTAACTAGATATTGCAGACCTGTGATCTGACTGAACTGAAAACATGCATTTGAAAAAGAAGAAAAATGTAGAGCTAAAGCAGACAGTCCTTAGAAAATTTGCAACAGCTCTGTGGTCATTTTTGTTTTGGTTTTTTGGTTTTCTTTTTTTTTTTAATGAATTTGTTTTTCCATTATTTTAATGAAAAGGCAGCACTGGGATAACTGAATGCACACCTTAATCTGTATGCAACCACTATAAGCAACAGTATTTTACAAGCATTTCCAGAGCAACATGAGTGTTTGGGTACACACATTGCTGTCCCCACATAAGTGAGATACAAAACAGGGGCGCGTCTGAAATGAAAAGACCAGAAAGCCATATTGCAAAAGGAATGATGCACTCTCCCTGTGTGTATCTGCAAATGCAAGCACAGCAAAAAAAAAACAACAAAAAAAACCCCACCAACCAAAAAAAAAAAAAAAAACCCAACCAAAACAAAACACAGATCTTTTACGGTTTTGTTTTTGCATTTCTTGACAGTGATCTTTTCCAGCGCATGTGCTCAGGGTATTCTGGTGAATGCATTTCAACTCCATAGTCCTCATACTCGTCCTCTCTCCTTTCTGACTCCATAGGTACTATAAAGGGTTCACCTTCAGGCTGATAGGGTCCACTTTCAGGCACGTATGGTTCTGGTTGAAAATAGTTGTCCGATTGAACATAATAGTTATCGCATGTCTTTGAATCCACATATGCAATGAAAGTTAGTCTGTCTACATAATGTTAGTTCAACCTTATTTTCATATAATAAATATATAAATAATTAGTTCACTGGGGGTGTTTCTCAGTTTTGCTCATGAATGCTTTTTTGGCAGTAAAATAATAAAAAGGTTTAAAATTCATCTTGAAAGGCTTTGTATTTATAATATACAAAACAGTGCAGAAAGAGTCATAAATTATGCAAGGGACAAATAATGGTAAAACTATTAGAAAAAAAACAAAACCAAGAAAATCAAATAAAATTACTATTTTACAGCTACTTCAGTAAATCTAAGCATTGGGCTTTATTTTAAACTGCATAATTCATAGAAGACATGGAGCAGGTAAAATGAAGAGATGGGTTTGGCATATGCTAATTTTCTCTGAGAATGGGAAAGTAAGTGTAGACATAACTATCACCAGCGGCAATATACAGTACATGTCATTTTGTCGTGCTGTTCCTCGTAACAAACCGAGTTACAGCTGGTGCTTCAGGAACACCAAAAACTACAGCAAAACAGAAGAAAAATTATTATAAAACTTTGGTATTTATAACTGCAGTTACAGATCCAACAAGATTACACATAAAAAAAGGTATATGCCCCAATTCAGACATGTTGGTAACAAGCAACAGACAGGTAGGTTTCATAAGTTGTCAAAGATGTTATTCTGGCATACAGCAAGCAGCAGCAGGCTTTTAGGCAAAAGTATCACATAGAGTTGTTAACAGATTTTAGTGGATACAGTCCCATACAAATCATCTACAAGCCACAATTAGTTTACTATTTACATAAGTTATTTCTCATTTTCCAGGTTAAATCTGTCTCTCTTCTAATGGCATTACCTTTGCTGGTTAGTAGTTTTACAAGCCTCCTTCGCCACTGAGGTTTTTGGTGGTCTAGGTCTTTTTTAAAAAAGAAAGACTGTCTATTTTATTATTGAAATGCAACAGGCTTAATGAATTGACGTCACTGTCCTTTATCTCATTCATGAGTTGTGTTAGTAAAAGTATCTCCCCGTTCTATGAGGTCAACATGGTTCAAGAACCATATCCGTGGTGAAATATCCATACGGACTCATTTTCTAATAAGCACGTGCGCAAACATCTCAGAAACAGGATTTTCATGTATTCAAACTGTAAGCAGCACTGGCGACTTAGAAAATGTGTTAGCCGAAACCTGAAACAGGTCAAAGATGATGTTAGTCTTTTAAAAAGTCCATCTGATGTGCAAAAACATACTTTCATCCAACTAAATACATAACAGTTAAGTCTTAGGCATATATTTATATATGTATACATAGCTGCTTGCTAGAAAGAACACTGCTGAATCATAAGCACAATTTTCTTTATTTTTCATTTAAATAATAATTTTTTGTGAGATCTGCACAACCACCTGGCTCTTTAACCAGTATCACTGAGTCTGCAAGTGTGTACATATATATATATATATTTTCTTTTTTTTTTCTTTTCATAGATACATGCACAATTACACTAACAGCAAACCATATCCAATAGTAGTATCACATACACTAATTTTGAGATCTGGCAAGGCATACACATTAATTTGTTAACAATACTGTGGTCCTGCAGGATCCCCATGTTAAAATATATTAGAATCTTTCCAGTCAAAAATTGGTGGTCACTGTGACCCTTCATTTTGGTTCCAGAAGCAGCCTACTGCTTTGAGCAATGTCACAAAGTGGAAGGCTTATATGACTCAGGGCTAATCAGAGACTCCATGGCATTTAACTCGGTAGATATTGTAGGACAGTGGTGCTTTTCAGTTGTCTGCACTGTTATTAAAAAATTAATTTCCTTTGTGGAATATTTTTATTTCAGGAATCAATTTTGTGTTAATAATCCTGACATGGATCAAAAAGAGACATATGGAAACTGCCAACCACAGCACTCCTTTTGTTTTTCAAGAGAAACATGGAGAATTCAACCTTGTTCTGAAGACGATTAGAAGGGGTGGTGATAGAGGGGGGGGAAAAAAGAAGAGAAGAAATTGGTCACTTAAATCCTATGAGCAACACTACCAGCTAGTAACTATCTATATTAAAAAAAAAAAAAGAAAGAAAAACAAGACTACAATATTTACTCACTACTTCTTATTTATAACAAACCATGCATGACATGAAGTAATCCTACACCAAAGTCTAAATGGCTGCTCATATACCTGCACATTACATTGAGGCAGGCCTGCTCACTGCAACCATCTCCTCCTGACTCAGTATGTTCAGATTGGCAGGACTGTCTCATGTAAAGCAGCTCAATATCAACAGCCACATCTGTGAAGGCTATTTAGAGCAAGGTTAAGGTTAAGTTGTTCATAACCTACCTGGGAATCCTTGGCCATTGTAAGGGATGCTAGCACACTGGGATGAATCACAATATCCTGGAGGCCCTGGGGGACCCCGAATGCCCGCATTTCCAGGACGACCTGGTGGCCCTGGTGGTCCTCGTGATCCTGTGGAGCCTGGTGGACCAGTTCTAGATTCTCCTTGTGGACCTAATTTTGGAATTGAGAGGTTGGGAGGTTGTTTTCTTTAAGAGACATCTTGATAAAACAGATAACAATACTTCTGTCTAGACTACACAGCCCAGGCTGTCTTTGGTGAGAAAGCACTCACACTTTTTTGCTGTATAGGGGTCAACAGAAAGAAGAACAAAAGAAATCTAGAAATGTGACTCATCATGAGTTGCTTCCCTGTGTGTGGCTTATTTAAGTATTTATTCTTAGAAACTAATTTAGCAAGGTTTGAGCCAAGTAAGAAATGTCAGTGTATTCTCTGGTTAATTTCCCCTTTGTGTAAGATATGATGATCTCAAGGGAAACTACTAGATTAGACAAGCACACTGGATTTCTATTAAAATATAGGAGTACATCAATTATACTGCCCAGTAGCCCCAGGATAGATGAGGTAATGTTTTTTTTGGAACCAGTGTTATTATGGTTAGCAGAAAAGTAAAGCTTCAAGTAACTGGGGCTACAATTTGCTGCAAGCATATTACGGTTCCTGCAATAAAAAACCTTTTTAGCCTAGTAAACTACAAGCAGAAACAAGTGATGCAGCTGATTTATGCCAAGGCATAAACAAAATTTCAAAATGTGAAAACCAAAACTAATAATCAAATCATCTGCCTCTATTATCCAGTAACTCTTCATTTGGGAGTATTTTGTAGTCCAACAAGTAAAAAAAAACCTAGGTACAACAAAAGAATCATATGATAAGACTTATGAAAAATATCTGTCAAACATCTGGACAATGTATTTTCATTAAACACATTTTCACATTAACAAGCATGCTAGATGACTAAATTAAAGGGTGAATACCTATTAGCCATGTCACAAAATCTTTCTAAATTGCTATTTTTGAGATGATTTCCTACAAATTTATCAGTGTAAACTCTAATACATGCCAAAAACACGAAGTGGGCAAAGGGTGTTCATTCACCGTATCAAGTCTGGTTCTCTACAAAGAAATGTTTGTTCTTCTCCTACTTTTCTGTAATCTGATTAAACAAAAAATATTTACCAGGTGGTCCTGGCAAACCTCGTGGTCCTTGGGATCCAGTCCCTCTTTCACCTTTCTCTCCAGGGATTCCTACAGAATAATAAAAAGGCAATGAAAATCAAAGAAAGGAAACCACATCAACACATATTTCTTCACACTCTCTTACTGACATTAATATTTACTTCCCATGATTTAATGCAACAAGAGTGGTTAAAATTTGTGTTCTATAGATGTTCAAATGTGAATTTGAGAAAATAATTTAGATATAAATATAGTAACCCAATAATAGAAAAGGATGTAGATGTAACTTAGCACGAATAAGCTCTGTCAAACATAGAAAAGTTTTAGATACTGAAGCATCACAGGATCTTCTTATTATAAACTACAACCAGAAAGGTATTTTCAGTCTTGTGTACTTCTGCTATAAAGGATGGTTTACACTTTCTTAGAAACAGTTGGAATCAAATAAGTTTAAGAAATTCTTCTGAATTCCTTTATTTATTCCTAGTCTTTTCAAAGGAGTGTATGAAATATATCCTAGAAAACATAGCACTATGCTATGGTAGAGTAGTGGAAATAAGCAAAGGCCACAAAATAGTACAGTACAAACACCCCATGTGATTGCAGTGATCCAAGATCAATGTAAAGTAGGTTTACCCATATGTTTACATTCAGTTCAGTTGCTTCCCTCTCTCAGAATATTGTGAAGAGCTAAGGATGTTGATCTAATTCTTTAAAGTCCTACACTTATACTTGTCAATGACTCATTTTCTCTCTTAATCAGTGTTCTACTTTGCAAAGAGTTGTCTTACTCCAAACAGCCTTTCAAGATGCAGCTGTTTAGTGCCAGAAGAGATCTGAGAACATTTGCTTTCCTGGGATATTATGTCTCAGACAGCAGCCAAAATGTTATACCAATTTGTATTTCATGAAACCTGAGCAAGAGAGAGACAGGAAAGCACTGATCTAGTTAACCTTGTCCTTCAGTACACCAGTGTCCCTCAAGCAATCCAACTGGCCTAGCAGGGCTTCCCAGTCTGACACAGTAAAGGGAGCAGACTGCTCCTCTGGCAGCCTCTGCACTATGTCCACAGTACAGCTGCCTTGGAATTTATTCACCTCTTTCACCAGGTGGTCCTTGAACCCCAGGAGGTCCTGGGAATCCTGGTCTTCCTCCAGGTCCAGGTTCTCCTCTTGTCCCAGCAGCTCCTGGGGGACCAGGTGGACCCGGTGGCCCTGGCTGGTTTCGGTTTGAGTAATAATCATTCGGGATTTGATTCAGCATTTGATTGAACCGGCTCATTTGACCTTCAAAAGAAAATAAAAATGTGAAATTAGGGAAAATCTTTTATCAGAGTGGGAAGGAATAAAATATTATCTCTCTTACTTAAATCCTAGTCTTGTTCCCATTCAATAAATTAGTACAGATTAATTAGAAATACTTCAGATGAATGTCTGACAAGAGGGCTGAACATAAATGGAGGGGGGAAGGTGTCAGGGAGGAAAGGTAAGGGAGCTTCTAGAAGCCAATGACATTAAAACAATTATCATAGAACTATTAAAATAAAAAAAAAACAATTTTTTATGATACTCTTATTCTTGTAACTTCTTTAGAGGTTGTTTTTACTCTGAAGAACAGAAAGGATTTGCTCCACTTCTAAAACTGTAGTATCACATTTCCACGTACTTTCAGACCTCTGCAGTTACCACAGGCAATATAAATTACTCATGTGTAGAGTTAGCAGCACAGTTGATGAAGTCACTTTCTTAAGCCTGTAGGATGCACAGGCTTGTACCTATACACCTTCTGCATGTGGGCAAATTTCATTTCCAAAAAGAGGATTTGTGAGCAAAAGCAACACCATTTTGAAACTATGCAGGAAGGAAGCCTTAATGGAGAGACACATCTGATGAGTATAATGTGTCAGTCCTAGCATAACACTGAAGAGATCAGCTGAACATGAAAAAAATGAGGCAGGGACGTTCTAAAAAATGTTAAAAGATCTTGGACATGATATCCCTATTTGTAAGCCAAACACATTCACGAATGTACTTCACTTCTTCTGTGATGGCTAACTAATAGACATGTTTTTATTAGCAGCCACCACGGACGTTTCAAAGGACATACTGTCCTCCTCCCTGTACACAGGCACTCTTAATGATCCAAAAGGTATATCTTTTGGATATACTGTTTTCCTCAGTCAGCACTTAACCTTGTAATAGATACAATATTAAAAACCAATTTGCCTCTGTCTTTCTTGGCAGGCCTACTGATAGCAAAAGCACTGCTTCAAGATCAGAGAGAAAACCTCTGTAGAGAGCAGCATCATGGGCTGCAGAGCTGCACTATGTGGCAGTAGAGGACTGAAATTCAATTCAAAGTCCTTTTCCAAATAAATATTATTTCTACTTGCATAGCACCCCTGATTCTGTGCACAATGTTTACCCAGCACTCATCTGTCTTTCCCTGCTTGCAAAGTACCTGCAGTAAGCATCCTTTTTCTTACTGATTCCCTTCTCTTGAAGATAAGACATGTTTAACGAGAAAATATATACTGATTTTATAGCAAAGATGAAGTAATTTTGGACCAAAATGAAAAGGGAACCTCACCAGAATGTTAGGATTGCATGTGTATTTCCAAAGGTCACAGATTAGTTCCAACTCAGCTTACTCTGGTATTCTGTGATTATCAAGATAGCCTCTGGATCTGGCAAAAATTTGCTGCTACATTTTTTCCACTAAATCATTTGCATTGGACAGCTATCAGATTGTCAAGCTCTTGCTGTGCTCTGTAGCCAATATCTGTCACTTCAAATTTAAACTATTTTTAATCTTTTTAAGAAAGTAATTAATTACTTGTATGGGATACAAAGCAAGCAACACTGTTTACCATTTATCAGTTGTTCACAAACTTGTCTTGCAACTGCTCGCATCATGTTTTGAGAAGCAATATCACCCTAAATAATAAAATGCAGAACAAGTGTTTTTTATTAGCACTTTATACTTTTCAAGACATAGTGTTTAATTTTAAAATTATGAGAAGAATTTACTTTTAAGCAGACTTACTCTGTCACCTTTTTCTCCCTTCATTCCAGGTGCACCCTAAAATAAATAAGTAAAAATTAAGCAACTGAAGGATTATGTTATTTCACTCCAACTATAAGTTTGAGATGTGTAATTGTAAAAAGAGTTTTGATTCCTTCAAGAAGAAAGATCTAGTTCTCCTTTAACTTCTCATTTCAGAGATGCTAAAACGGGTGCTAGAAAAGAGTGGAATAACAATGATCTTTTGTCTGTCATCAAACACAGATGCAGAAGAAAAAGATCTGAAGGAAAAATTCAAATTAGGACCAAAAAAATGGATGTATTCTGACACTTGGATCACACTGTCAATTCAAAGTTGAATTTCTAGTATCATATTTGTGTAAATGATCAATGATCTTGTATGAGTTATTTATGACTGTTTAATTTTAAGACTGCTTATTACAGAAGATATATTAGGAAGAATAACACATGTCAAGGAAAGGCAGATGTCTTCTTGAATCTGTATGAAAAGGATTCTATATTAAGTGAAATAGTCATGCAGAGATGACACATAACATGGAGAGAGTATATTATTCTATTTATATGACAGTCTTATTCTATTTATGATGACAGTTTCCCTCTTAATTCTCAACCATTTCTAGTCTTGAAAATGTCTCATAGAAGTCTTGGTTTGAGCTCCTTTATAATTACTAACATTTGCCAACTTTTCTCTAGCAGCACTTTCCATTTGCCTCTGAATAGTTTAGTGGTTGTGGGGTTTTCAGTTTTCAAGAGTACTATATAAGAAACAAACCAGGAGGACTGATTCTAATTTTTATGTATGTATATGTATGTGAAAAACACCAGGAATAATGGTGGGGCTAGCATGAGTTCACATGGATTTTGATTTCTAGCCTAAATTACTACTTGAACACAAGGCATATTTCAAAGGTGAAAGATCAGTTTGGTCATCTGCTGCTCTGCATGGCTCTCCACATAATAACACACACATCCTGAGTGTTACTGCTTTTTGCAGTGTAGTATTTCTTTAAGGAATCTATTTATCACCATTAACAAAGCAAAGGCCAAGTGTGGGCTGCAGCTGTTTCTCATAACATTCCTACAGTACCCGCAATTAATTTCAACAACACGAAACACCAAATCATTCCACTGAGGTCACAGCAGACACCTCTCGAATGTGGTGACACTGTTTCACAGACTTCTGTCAAGGGCTTGGGCAGAAAAATGCTCTTGGGGTATGTCAGGGTGTGAACTTAGTGTGGTCTCTGAGCTTTTCTGCTGCAGAGTTGCACACACCTACCCCATGACATGCCACAGAAAATATGAGACAGTTCATCCATCACCGAGTTAAGTAGTTGTCATACGGTACATTTGCATCATGAATAACAGATCGTTCTTTCAAAATTAATTGTACAGACTCAAATGAAAGATTTAGAATGGTGACACCATAAATGTGCCATTGGAATAAATTATGCCACCATGAGGCAGCTGCTAAAATGTATAAAATATACCCATGAAAATGATGAATATCCTTTCCCTTCTGTCCTTTGCTTTTCATCCATATTTTTCTTACTCTGTGAAGTCCACGGGGAAATGTTTGTCTTTTAGTTTTAACTTATTACAGCCACATATGGACTCATAAATGCCATACCATAAATAAATGGTAACAATTAAAACCATCAGAAAAATATGACATTTCTGTCTTTCATTCTCCAATAATCAACATTGTGGTAAATTATGATGTACTGAAACAAAAAAAAAACACCTTAATTTGATTCCCAAATAAACAGACATTAACATCTCAATCATAAACTATTACATGTACCTGAAATATCCACTGAACAGAACTGCAGGTTTTTAATTACACTAGTCTATTACATGAAAATCTGGGGGGGGAGGGGGGATGGTAAAAAAATATTCATGCTTCTCTTTCTGTTTGAAACTTGCCAATTTTTCTATTTCCTGCAAGCATATTCCTTTGAAATTATCTGCTGTGTATGTACTTATAATACCTGCTTGTTTTATTCTCATTCTTACTAAGGCTTTCATAGTAAGACCTTCTGCCAGAAGCAAATCATACAGTACATCTTTTGTTTATTCACTAGGTAAGGGGAAAGAGTGTGCGAGAGAGAGGAGGCAAGGCGAGGCAAGGCAACACAAGGCAACAAAATTCCCCAGCTAGGAAAATGCTCATGCCATGTACAGTCAATTTTAAAATTCACTGAAATAAAATAAGCCTCATTCCTCAATTTGTGACCTTTCACTCATTGATTCAGCCTTGTGGCTAGAAGTCTAGAGCCTATTTGGAACTAACTTTAAAATTTGAAGATTAGAGGCTGACTGGCCATGTTAACAATAAAGTGTATTTTTCACCTGGATATTTTCAAACAAATTTTCAAAAAAATAATTGCAACTGCAATTACTGAGTTACTATTTGCATCTTCCTCCCACTTGGTTATATGCCTCTTAAATTTCAGTTTATTTTATTTTAATAGACAAAAAAGTGCAGTTTAGCTTACTGCTTGACAGCATTTGGAGAAACAGCAGCTGCTGCTGGCATTCTGTTTTGTTGCTATCCTGCAGTGAGGGAGTCACTTGGGGTCAGTGCAAGGAAAAGCTGGTTTATGCTGCATGTGGGATTTTTCTGAGCTGTGGGATGAAGGCTGGGGCAGCAGCATAGTTCTACTGCTGAAGGAGGACAAAACAAAGGAAGTTTTGCTATTTTTACTTTTAAAGATAATGGGCTAAATTGTTTTTCCCAAAAGAATGTTTGCTTCCCTCAAGAACCACCAGCTCATTGCTCCCAAAGCAGTGCCTTTTTGAGACTTCATCTAGGACATCTGCATAGATGGATGCAAGAGCAGTGAACACATGGCAGCAGAGAATGAAAAATTCTCAAAACCTGCATGTAACTCACAACAGACTTGGACTACCCTCAAAAGGTTTTCACAGCTTATTTGGTCCAGGAGGTATCAGTTTAATAGCACCTTACTTGTTAAATTTAAATGCCTTGCATTTTTTCCCAGGAGCTGTCTAAATCAACAATGTCAGACCCTGTTGTCAGAGAGTTTGTTTTATAAACAGGACAGCTCTACCTTTACACAACTTAATCTGCCTACACATCATTACTGTTTTCAGTCTCACACTTATAAAACATCAAGTACTGGAACTTTTCCTCTCTAATAGTCCAACATCTTCTTTTTCCCATTATATTTATTTATAGAAAACATATCCATTTCTTCTTGAACCAATATTCTCTTTTAGTTTAATGAGTCTTTCTCACCGTTGATAATTGTCATCTTATGATATGTGTATGAACCACTATGGAATTCTCACTCTTTGACCAGACAGACAACAGATATTTTAGTCTCCTCTAGGACAGTCTGCATACAGTTCTCAATAAATTACCAACTCATTTGTGTTCTTACGGTTCCTTTTTCAGTCATTTTGTTGCTACACTGGAAAAAACACCTAAGTTTCTCTTGGAGGTACTTGTAAGCAGATCAAAAAGCCAAATTTCCTATTTCCATGAAAATTCAGTTAACACTTCTAGGATTTACTTGTTCTAGTATAAGTACACAGTGAGGTAGAGAAATATTTACAGTGTGGTCTGCCTCAGCTTAGCACATTAGTAGCATTGAATACATCAGGAAAGAGCTCCAGCTGACCACATTCACGGAGAGTAAATTCAAAACACCAAGGCTGCTCATAATTTGCAGGTAACTGTATACCTTTTACCTGGAACACAATATCCCTTGGTTTGCAGGGATCTTTCTCCTGACTTTCATTATATAGTACTAGCAATACAGATTGTTCAGGTAGAAGAAAAACTGGAAGGATCTGGTGAAAAATTATTTATTCCTTGTATTTACCAGAGGCAAAGTGAAGCCTCATTATTTTTCTTTTCAGGCAGAATTATGATTCATGACAGTGCAAGTTGCATTTGGCTGTTAGGCTGCACCTTTGGCAACTGTAATACTGCAAACAAAGGAAGGCCTTGAAATTCTGTCCACCAGGAATCTGATAAAACATCTGTGCAAGGTACAAGCCAGAATTCCTGCTGGGATCTGTTCTAGAAACATTAGAAATGGTAAATATGATGCGCAGTGTCCCATTACAAGCAAGTGCAATAACTGCGGGGGAAAAAATTTATTTCTAATTGAAAGGAACTTTTAAGAATTAGAGTGCAGGAGAATTTAGACATGGTGCTTGGACAGGAGTTGACTGCCTTGCTTTGCAAAAGCCTTTAAACTGGGCTTGTAGCCAGATTTTCTTCTAAACACATTATTTACCTGCAGAAGATCTTTACTTCTGAACTGGGTCAGCTATCTATTGTTCCATATGAAGGAAAAATCAGATACACCTGACAATTTAAGGCTCCCTCGTGAACAAAGCACAGCACTTTGTGCTCCAACCTTGTCTATTCAACACATAACCAAGCACAAATATCCCATTAGCAATGTATAGCTACAGGCAGGAAAGCTTCAAGACTTTCCTAAGACACTCCGTGTCCTCTACTACAAGGAGAAATGGAATTTATAGTCTGGCCAACACAAACTGCATTCAACATGTGTATGAGAAAATGACCCAGGAGCACCTGGAAGCTTCTACATGCGCCTGGGATCTTCCACTTGATGGCCATCAAGTTTCTCAGACTACTACATATTCTATCAAATTATCCAGCTTTTATATATGCAACTACACTGAGGCAGGATAGAAAATCCTAGGTTAGTGCCATACTTTATTCACAAGTAATGAATGACTTCCCATTTCACTTGCTGATTCTACTCCTGACTCAAGCATAATTTCTCAGAGATCCGATGAATGAATCAAATTAAATTTCTCCTGAAACTGTTGGTGGGAGGCAGCACCTCCTGCTCTTTCTCCCTGTTCAGGAAGCACTTTAAAAGTTTGAATAGAACCCACAGAAATCACTCCTAAATAATTGTGAAATAACATTGTAAAAATAATGAAACATTTGCAAAACAGAACTGATTATGTAATATTATCAAAGATTGTCCACCTTCAGCAATTTATCACTTTTTTACTACACACCCATGCACCAGTGTAAAGACTTTACAATCATTTTGCTGACCTAGTTTTCCATGCTTATGCAGTGTAGGAATGAATATATGTCTTGGCACATAATAGCCTACGATCTTTTTAGTGGAAACCAGAGACCACAATTTCCAGCCCCAACTATTAAACTCAGCAAAATGGCATACTGTAAAAATAAAATTATTTTTTTAAAAAAGACTTGTGGGTTTAGGTCAGCTCCACTGTATTAACCACCATCCTAAGTGCAAGACAACTATTTAAAGCAGCAGAAGTCTCGTGTTCATCAACAGACTGTAATTTTAAACTTGATAGTCTAAGTGTATCATTATCTTACTGGTGTCCCACGATCTCCTGGTTTCCCTGGTTTTCCACTTGGGCCAGCAACTCCTGGAACTCCAGGAGCACCCTGCAACAGAAGACGTGTAAAATGAATTGTGGAAATACACAATTACCTAAGCACTAACAAGAAATGCACTACTGTATTGAGTACAAAGCAGTATTGAAAGTAGCTCCTATCAGGTTGCATTCTGTTTGGTACATATCAGGCTTGAATTTTTTTTTAATTGAATAAACAGTTTGTTTCTTCTTGGAAATGTGTTTTTTAATGTAACACCACGGTTTAACAGCATTTTGGCACTGAAAGATGCAAAGAGTGCGTAAATGTTTTTGGTATCATTCTTAACAACCGATTCCTAAAGCAGTACAAACCACTTTGGCCTTCTAAGTTCACCTAGCAGATCTGTGATCCATGTAAAAATCCACAACAAGAAGACCATAAGTCATTCTAGTGATACTAGATAAATACAAAAAATTTAAAGACCAGTATCAGATTATGTGACAAAAGCTCATCTGTACATTCACAAAGGAACATGAGAAAGACAGCTGTGGGGGCATGGGGCCAGCCCAAATAACACCCTGCCTTACAGACTGTTGTCTATATATGAAATGCAAATATGTGTTCTGGTGCATCTGCCTCCTGGAAATGCACCTTCCAGCTTGCTATAGGTTGGACCTGATGACATGGGGCTGCAGCAACTTGCCTATCTCAGGCTGTCTGATCCAACACAGGCTTTTCTCTAACAGCCAACCTCTTTTTTATCATGGTCCCACAAAACACAATGAAGCAGCTCTGTAAGCAAAAACTAATCCTCAAATACTGTTGTCAAGAAAAACTTGTATTAACAGCATTTGTTTTCAGCAGAGTACAAGTAATAAGCCAATTGGTTTCAGAAGACTTAGCTATGCATTTAAAGATCATGGCTAAAGAACCAGATAAACTGGTTCTTCCCTTATTGACCCTAGCAGAAATCAGTTTCTAAAACACTGTTACAAACATTTGTGAATATATGCTTTGCCCAGCTGTCTGCTCACCTTCTACCAAGAGTTTTTCAGACCCATTTAGGAGATTGAGCAAAGGATCCATTTCATATTTGACAGAAATTGAAAATGTCAATGTGGCTTTCTCTTGGCTCAGGTCTCTTAATTCAGAGCATATCAAAGACAAAATTATATTTACCGCTGGTCCTGGTGGGCCTCTGGGACCTGTGGGACCATCTTTTCCTGTGAAACCCTATTCAAAAACAAAAGCAAGATTAGAGAAAAATGGTCTTTACAATTATATAATTGTATATGTACGATTACTAGTAGCATTTCTTTTAAAAGAAATGCCAGTAGTATCCACAGTACAAGTTAAAATATAGTTATCACAAATCATGCTGGAGAAAGCTATGGAACAATGAGCTTCAGACACTTTAGATGTTCAGCTGCTGTTGATTAACTAAAAATAAAATCAATGTTTCTTAATATTTTTAAGAAAAGGAATCATTATTCTATCCCAGAGGAGCAAAATCTCTCTTTTCACTGTTCTCTCATTCACAGTTTAACTGGACCATCAGAAGTTTATACTTAACTGGTGAGCCACCTCCCTCTCAGATATTTCCCCTGTAAGAAAGAAGGCTGAGAAATCCCATTTCAGTAATCCAACACAGCATTCACAAGTCAATGTTGATGGTCCATGACCCATCAATCCAACAGTATCCTCTTTGGCAACTGGCTATCACACGATCATCTATTTTTATTTCCAGCTACTAATTCC
This sequence comes from Peucedramus taeniatus, assembly GCA_013400575.1. Classification (NCBI taxonomy): domain Eukaryota; kingdom Metazoa; phylum Chordata; class Aves; order Passeriformes; family Fringillidae; genus Peucedramus; species Peucedramus taeniatus. The sequence goes on from WBNO01013541.1 coordinate 177,279, forward strand.
CACTAAAGGACAGCTATAAATGCATATATCAGCTACTAATTTTGACTGTAAAGGCAAATAGTTGCTTCAGTCATCTTAAAGGTGATATTCCATTGTGACGACAAAAGAGATTTACTTGTCGCCAATTTGAATAAAGGAATTGCAACAACTCCACAATGAAATACCTGTGTACATGCCCTTCATTAGGAAGATATTTCAGAGTTCTCCATCCAAAGAAGCTCCTGATAGCCAAAGGTTTAGGGGCAAGCCTAACCTTCACAGTAAGTTTGGCACAGACAGATTCCTTACCAATATGCCTTCTTCCAGATGTTGAGATAAGCAGAATTTCAAGGGGATTCCCTGTAGCATCAACTATGTGGGGAAGACAGCAGGGCTGAGTCCCTCGGCAGAGCCCTGCCCAGGGGACATACTGTTCTATGGGTGAAAGCAGCTCAGGATCTAGTCAGGGGAGGGAGCAGGGCAATTATTACAGAACCTGTCTGGCTACCAATAGCTGTCTGGGGAGGTTTTCACCCCTGAGGTGTTTCCAGCCCTTCTGCTTTTGTGTGTCCAGAAGGGATGCTGATAAAAGGATTCCTCTTGAAAAAAAAATTTGAAAATTGAAAGATATATAAAGAAGGGGAAAAATTCAACAAAACACGAAAACAACATTACTTGGTCTTTTCCGAACATAAACTGAGGAAACCTTACCCTTTCTCCTGGAGGTCCCACTGGTCCAGGTGGACCAGGTAAACCTGGCGTTCCCTAGAGGGAGAAAGAGCGAGAAATTGTATCCATGACAGAACAAACATCACTGCTATGTCGTTCCATATACCTCATATATGGTCTTCCCTCCTTTCTGTCTAATCTCATTGCACAGTAACATGTAGCATTACTTCCTACAGGATATTACTACTCCCTAAAAGTATAATACTTGGGGTTATAAGGACTAATGAAACAGATAAAGAATACAAGGCCCTTGGCCCGTGACTGATCTTATCTTTGTCCACAACAACAATTAAGCATTCCTCATGTAGTCTTTTTATCATCAGTAAAATTAAAGACAATATAGTAACCAAGGAATATTCATTATGCCATGACATGTGCAGATCAATGACCTTAGATTATCTATAAATTTGGCCCATTAAAAAAGACCCTAATTTTTTCCTTCTCCTTGTATCGCTTACAATACAGAAACCTGCACGTAACTGAACTTTAATATTGTTTTCTTTTTTCAGAAAGCATACAATTAATGTCCCAAGGCCATTTGAATTGAAAAGTAGAAAGCAATTAGGCAATATTACTAAAGAAGGGTTCAGCAAAGGTTCTGCAACCTTTATTTTAGGAAGACATTTAACTGCAAGTGGTCAGAAGATAAGAGACCTTCCTAGGGAATTATCAGAGTACTCTTCCTAATCAAATGGTCTGTCATTATGCATTCACAACTGTCCAGATGGACATTTGGCTTGACCAATCACAGCTGGTTTTTTTCACATTTGCTGTTTTGAATGGTTTACTATTGCCTACATTTCAAATTTCTAAGTGTAAGATAACTGTGTTTCCAAAACTGTGGCCCAGGGAGGTATGAGAAGAGCCTATGACTCTAGTGATGTCAAAGACAGCTGTCCAGCAGCCAGGAATAGGGCAAAATGACGTCACCTTGTCTAAGAGTCAACTTACCGATCGCCCTGGGAGTCCAGGCTGGCCAGCATCCCCTTTCATTCCTTGACGACCCTGTAATTTTCACAAATGATTACAGAATACATCATACTTCCAGGACACAAGGTGTAGGAACATATAAAGAAGCAATTTGTTGCCTTTTACAACTAGCTGGCCTTCCATATATGCTACAGCACTGTAGTAGAAATGCACAGTCCAAGCCCACGAGCCAAACTTGACAATACAATATTTATTTTTTTACAGTGGCTTGCATGATAACCCGGCATTAACAAATGGTACTTTTCAAAAAATTTGTAAACATAGACTGAGAACATGGTTTGCAATTGATACAAAAAACGAAAGTAAATGACTCAAAAGTGCTCTAAATTCTTGTTAGCTAATGAGAAATTCCATGAATGTTGGAGTTTTCATTCTTCAGACTTTTTCAAATGAATGTGACAAATAAATGTCTTATTTGCATTACACATGTAAGAGGAATGTTTTTCCTTTCGTGCTGTTTGATACCTCTAGAGCTTCTTTAATAAATTTTTCTTCCCAGTGTATAACCATGAAAAGAATCTACACAGGATAACAAAATCATTCTACTTTGTCCTTACAAAGCAGAAAGTGTTCCTAATGTCTATCTTAAAGCACATTTTATTTTTCATTTCCCAAATTCCTTTACAGATGGAGCAGGTAACCAATTTTCAAATGAAAAATGACATAGCATGCAATTAGACATCACTTCTTCTTTCCACGGACTTTATATTTTGATTAAAGACTTCATAAAAAAAGCTCCTGAATATATTAAAATTCAAGTTAATCCTAAATAGGAAACATCAGAATTATATTCTTGCTTTTAGGGTGATTATTTATTGAAATATGGCAAAAGCAGCCTTAATACATTCACAATGCAGAGTAATGTATGCTATCTTCTATAAAAAACAGAACATAGTGAAACTCCATCAGTGTTAATAAGAATTACTCTGGCTTTGAAGGCATGCACATGAAATCAGAAATAGCATCTTGCTATGCTATTTCATCCATGCTAAAATATGGATGTCGCTGCCAAGAAAACCCCTAGATACTGATTTAAGCCAGAAAATAGAAATTGAACATGTAAGTCTGTGAAAAAGTCTTCAAAGTAATACTGCATGCTTAATTTTCATGTTCCACAGATTGATAGTTTTGAGTCCTTAAACTGGAAAGCCTAGCAACTCTACAGAAAAGCCATTAAGACTGACAACAGAGTGGCACAACTTACATTACTGCGCTCAGACTTTGTCCCTTCATTAGAATCCCATAAATACATGTAACATTCAAGACAGGAAATGCTATTTTATTAAGAGACTTGTTTCAGAAAAAGGTGTGTTTCAACATGCTACTGTGTTTCAGGGGCAAATGAATGCTCTGGCAAAGCTGCCATCCTCTTCCCAAGACCACCATCCCCATGGACAGCTCTGGCTTCACACACATTGCCTGTTGATGGCACTCAGAAGGAGCACTCAAAAGGGGCACTCACCGGTTCGCCTGGGATTGACAGCCCATTGGGACCCTGTGGACCTGGGGGACCTTGAGGGCCTGGAGGACCTGTCTCACCACGAGGACCAGGAGGCCCCTTAAAGCAGAAAATTAAAACAAAATTGTAAACGACAATCCTGTCTGAAATCCATAACTGCAAAATCCTTTGGGTTAGACAGTTAAGGGAAGTCAGGAGCCTGGAGATACATTTAATAGTTCAGAACAACAGTGGAAATAGTTGTTCAAGAGGCATATCCTTTCATGAGTTATTCTCTGATTCTTGTTGGCAGTCTCAGGCCAATACATGCCCTCTGGCAGTGACAATTAGAAGTATTGCCATGTCCTCTGTACGGATGAGAGAACAATAATGCTGCAGAGTGTGCATTAACACTCTGATGCACATAGTCCAAGTATCCTGATGTGTGGTCAATGCCTTTGAGGCTACACAGACTCTGATATATAGTCTCAAATAGATAGGCTGCACATAAGTAACATAAAGGCATATTTTCAACTAATTTTTTAATCTATGTTCTTAGACTAAAACTAAGCATAAAAATTTTCATACAGGTAAGCTTGTAGTAACATCATTCTAGATGCATTTTGGGAAACATACTTACAGATGATCCAGTCAAACCCCTTTCACCTCTGGGACCTTTAGCGCCTGGACCACCCTAAATTGAATATTTGGAAAGAAAATGTATTTCATACACAGAAAGCAAAGGTGCATAATACTAGTGTGCATTATGAATTCTCTTTAACAAACTCTTAAGTGAAGCCCCAAAGATTTGAAGTGTACAGATCGCACTGCTGAAAAGAGTAGTAGAATGAAATATGCCTCAGGAACTCAGGGAAACCACATCAGCTTCAGCCTTGCCAATTCAGCCCATGAAAAATTATTATTTTGATTTATGTCTCTGCAGACATAAACTTCAATTTGTATTCATCAAAAACTCTGAATACCTCTCTAGTAGACTACCAGACAACTTAACTGGGCTTTAGATTCCTCATGCAGCACTTTTGATAGCTTTAAAGTATGACTACTGGGCTGACTATAACTCCCTAATATTCAAAGCAATTGATAGGACTATGTCCATTCCACAAATTAATATCTCTCCCCATAAAAAATAAAGTAATTTATTTCCCTGACAGAGTAAAGATTCTTTCCTTGGAGTGAAATCTTGATGCTGCATTTAGGAAAAATATTTTCACAGTCCATTAAAAATGTCGTGTACATGATGTGCAAGAAACTGGGCCAGATTCTTTCAGCCTATCAAACAATGAGGAACTAATCTTAGTAATCACACTAGAAGTATAGGACAAGATCATACAAGCAAGTACATGCGGTAGGAGCTGATGAAAAGGGGAGGGATTATCAAGTTGTTAAGGATATATGGATAGAAATTATGTCTCTGACGGACATTTGTTTCACAAAACCACAGACCAAGACAAAACTACTTCCCATAAATTTAAAAATCAGAACATTTTCTATTGTGAATAGTTACAGCTGGTAACTTACAGCTGGTCCAGGAGGTCCTGGAGGTCCCACACTGTCTTGAGTACAGGTACAAGCATTTGGAAGAGCTGGGCACTTTGCTTCATCTCTCTGAAAATTCAATCACAACTTATTACTGTCCTTTTAAAGAAATGTACTCAGTGGCAGCATACTTTTCTGAAACAATAGCAGGAAGATTCTATATTATCCTGTTTCCAAGTAAAACTCACAGCTAAACTTTGGTTTCCAAATGTTTCTACAGGATCCTTTATATTTTTAGCAAATTTTCTCTGTGAGCTATGCAAGGCATTAACAACAGAGGCACAAGCAAAATGTTGTTCTAGTATTTATATGCATTTGACAACCAGCTTGTGCTGACAAAGAATAGTTACTGTTTGAATCCCACTCCAAGAACAGAATAAATAAATAAATAAATAAATAAATAAATAAATGCATTTCCCATTTATAATACCTAGAATTTGAAACATCACTGGAATACAAATATAACAGACATTTTTTGCACCATTTCTAAGGGGGTCAATTGTAGCATTACAGCTTTACTGTCTCAGACACAAAACTTTGAAATAAGGTGCAGTTGACTGGCTGCTCTGACAACTGTGATTTAGATGTGTTGTCAGGACAAGGTTTAACAACAGCCTAATAGTAATATTATTAAATTTACTGTTAATAACATTTTTCTGGATAGCCTCTGGTTCATTCAACTTACCATAGAAGGAAGATCACAGCATCTGTCTCTGCTAGTCCAAACTGGACTGCATACAATGTCAAAATTCTGGATTTCTAACTGTAAAAGAAAGTAATACTCTTGAAAGATCATTAAGTTAGGTGTATTGTTAAATATGAAATCTATTGATGCTATCATTAAAAATCATTCCTCCATTTATTTCTAATGATAGAAAATCAACAGTATATGCACTCAATTACTATCAGCTCTCTCTATTAAAAGAAAAAATTCCTGCCCTTGTTTGAATTTACCTCAGTGCAACTTCCAGCATTTGTTTCCCATTTTCCCCCCATTTGTTTTCCATTTTTGTTCTTGCAACTCTGCTAGAACAAGAAGCTATGAAGACCAAACTTCTAAGTTAAGTACATTGGGTTTGACAGTTCAAATGCTTGAAGGTTTTGGATGCAACAGTGGTTTCCCAACAATCCCTAATCTCTAATCTCTCTCCTCAGAAAATTTCAAGGTCCTGCAATAAAGAACAGATTCATATTTCTTGCTTACTGTTGCTGATCTTCGGTCGCCTTTTAGAAGTTTCCCAAGTATTTCATAGCCATCAGTTGTGATATTGCCAGCCTCCTTAATTGGTTTTTCCATTATTTCACTGCAGTCAATATAAATCTTAACATTGGATGAAGTTACAACAATATGGACCTGAAAAAAGTTTAATGAAATATTTAGACACAGCACATGGGCAGTTACTTTAAAACCTTAATAGTATTTCACTGATTCAATAGTACTGTTTTAAATTTTATTCCTAGTAATCCTGCTTTACTTCCAACTGGTAGAAAAATTCAAACTCAAGGAAAGTCTGTGACATTTATCATCTCTTTAGAATGTGTTGAATGTCAATAAGATGAACACACAAGCACAGCTCAGAAATGTAATAGCTGAACTATTATTAGCTATTTTAAAAGCTTGCCTTAATTTTTTTTAAGATGGCATAAAAATAAAAAAAAAAAAAAAAAAAGAACTTTTGAAATGAAGTGAATATAAGCATTTCTTGTTCTTTTCTGATGGCTGGGACCACACAAGACGTTTATAAGCCTGGGACTGCCCACTGGCTAATAGACTCTGTAGTTCAGAGAGTAGATTGTTTCAGACCCAAAGACAGAGAATTCAGTTTCCACAGATGACTCAACTAGAGGCATTAACTACGTCAAAATCCAGGAAGCGACAAGAGAAGCCTGCCCAGAGCAAGACAAAATGATGGAAGATGCAAGAGAAAATTTCCACAAAAGAAATCTGGTTACAAAAACATATGCCAAAACACGGGGAAACAGGGAAGAGATTGATTATTGGAAATAGAAGACACTTAGGAGGGAGAAAGGACTGACTGTAATAAAGAGAGAGTACATTTACCAGGAGATAAGAATGAAGTGCTTGGGGGAAACTCAGTAAATCTTACACAGAGGAACATACAAAACCTAAGCGAAGATTATCTTTCCAAACATTTATAGTATGTAAAGAAAATGTTACAAAAGTAAATTTTCAACATTTCTCTGAAAGCACAGAAAATATTTAGGAGTCTCTGAGAAATAAACAAGGGCCACTTGAGCACGTCTAATATGCAGTTGATGAAAGGGCATCTTCAGGCAACAGAAAGTTTTCAGGGGCTTTATATACCTTATTGACAGAACATATTTCATATACATCATTTTAATATCTATGTAATTGTTAAAGAATCAAGACATGAAGATCAGGGGTAAAGAATCCCTGAAGTATGTATTTATTTTTTAAATCTTCTCTTATCACAGTACATAACCATACAGAAGCATATTGCTATTTGATGATTTCTTTAAAAATTGTCATAAAGTTGAGAGATTCCCCTAAATGTCCCGAATCAACAAGTGCCTGAACAATCTCTTGGGAATTTTTACTTTTTTTTCCCTTTTAAATATTTTCCCATGCAGACTTGTCTCCAAGGCATCAGCACAGCTTATCTAAAACTCTTTTAAAATTATGTGCTTACACTTTATATCTCAGTGCTGTGTATACAAGTGGGGATTTTAATTAAAATTCCCAACAGTATTCATTGAATAAATAATAATAATAAAAAATTATTACTGCATCATCCAGTTTAAACATATTGCAGATGTAATTTACTTGCTCTGAATGCTACCTAATATGCAAGTCCTTCTACTGGAATGTTAGGTATTTGTCACAATTTAAATAAAATGAAACACATAGCGTAGCAAATATAGATTATTATATTTTCAGTAGCACAAAAAAAAAATTAGGAAAGGTAAATCTACACCAGAATGTTGAATGAGATCAGCTTGAAAAGGTTCAAACAGAATAACTGCTGAGCATCACCTATCCATCCAAAGAAGAAGCAACCCCAACAATCAAAAATAAGGAGAGCTCTCCCAAGCTATTGACTCAGTCACTTAAACACTGATCTACTGCCAGATCTGAATTCCAGCTAGAATCTCATGGCCTAGGCAATAAATCTAATTAAAGGAGGCATCTGGTGTTTACAGTAAATAACACGTCTCCATATGCAACCCCGACATATTTTGTCTTCAACAGTTTCTAACACACCAGCATAAAGAATCTGTTCTGATTAGTTCTAACTATTTATTTCATTTATGACATTTTAGGAAAGAAAACATACTTTAATTTTTTCTCTCCGGCTGCCTTATAAGATAAAGTTTGATGGTGTTCTGATCTGCTGCTAAATGCATCACATCAATAAGCCAAGCAAACTAATTTCCCTTATGTATATCAGCAGAAAGATATACACTCATTATCAAATTTCCTCTGGCTAACTACTGCAAAATGGCAAGCTAAAAGGAAGTCTAGTGTGGTAAGAATAAGAAAGTAGAAGCTGTCTCTCCAAAACATCAGTTATAAATTTAATGACTGTCTCAGGCAGTCAGAATTTTTCCTATGGAACTTGCCAGATTCAACAGCTTTCACCATGGCTCTGCTACACAGAGTGTTCAAGTATGCCAAAATAAATTTCCCCACAGTTAGGTGTAGTTAACTGTATTTCAGTGAATGAGCCAGTAAGTCATCCAATGAAAGCCACAAAAATGTTTAATATTTTGGAAAACCTCTTCTTGCATTGTAAAGATTTGTCATTTCTTTGAAACTGGATGGTAGGAGAAATTACAAATGTACCTTTAGAAATGTGTTAATCTTACTTTCCTTCCTTCATCCATCTGAAACTACTCCTATCCATGATTAGGAGCTAACCAACAAGCTGATGCATAAGGCTTTCCCAGCAGGTGGGCTGGGGAAGCCCATTATGCCATCATTAACAACCTGACTGAGATAGCAATTTTAGTATTCATCTGGAGAGAAGCCAGGAAAGTCCTCTTGGTTTCATGGTAAAAAATCCCAAATATAGCTCTAAACCAAGGCTCTTCCAGCTACTTTAAAAATTATCAAAATCTGAACTTTTGATTCCTTTCTGGGAAAAAAAGACCGAGAATTACATATTGCATTAAGTAACTGGGAATTTTTTTTCTTAAGAAATAGTCTCTTCAGCAAGAATTCATAATTGTAAAGCTTTAAGATAATTTGCAAATCACTGCTACTCCTATTCATTTTTTGGCATCTTAGGATCACTTTCTCTCCATATGTATTAGTGTATTTAACTATAAAAATTATACAAAACTTTGGATTTTTATTTGCCCTGTAATTTTCTTTTCACTATCAAGTATAATTTTACATAACTGTTAATTTCTGGCAGCTAGCAGGGGTCACAGATTTTTCCCCATTTGCTCTGATAAAACAAGCAGAATGTCACTGCAAGTGCTGTCAGATAAGTTTGCTCAGCTCTATCACATTTAGAGAAACTATAAGGGAAAACATGATTCTAAACATCAACTAAATTAGCAACGGATATTTAAAACAGACTGCTGGCAGTACAGCATGTGGAGAGCTCCACACCACTGACCTGAAGAACTTTCAGCTCTCACAGTGATATCTAAAATGAGGCATGCTACGCACTGCTTTGCATCTAAACAGTGTTTGGGGATGACTCAGCCTTCATGCCAAAACAAGATACATCCTAGCCTTTACTGACAGTTTTTCTCACTCCAGTAGATTAATATATTTCCTTAAAATTGTGTTGTCCTACCAAGCTATTAAAAAAAAAAGGAAAATGTCAAAGACAAAGGCTGCTTAATGTAGATATGATCCAAAGTTACTCATAACTATCAGTCACAAAATCAATGACATAAGCATTTCTTCATATATACAAAAATAATCAGGCCTAAATTCCAAACTAATCAGGCATGAATTCTAAAACAATAATAATTGGATCTAATATAATACCACTTCGGGAAGTTACTTCAAATTCTGGGGAAACCAATAGCTTTTCTATTACTGTGTGATTTTCATAATCACCTGTGTTTTAAACAGATGAAGTCACAAAACATTATAATGCTGGCACCAGTTATATTTCCTGGCTTTCAGTCTAGCAAAGCTCAGTTGACAATTTGGCCTCCAGTATCTGGAAGTTGGCAGAGGCAACCCCTTATCAGTATCTTCAAAGGAATGCTGGTAGTGACAAGTCATGCAGAAGATGGTGTCATAAAGAAAGTAAGTGCTATACTCAAGCCATATTTAGTCATCAGATGAAAACTTAACTAAATAGAAGGGAGATAAATGGAAACATGAGAATGTGTATTTCAGCTAACCAAAAATGTTGCAATTTCAGCTCACTTTCTTGCCCTAAACATATATATATATAACACAGCAAGAAAACATTTTTAAAATATTTTTAGGTATACATGTAGCCTGAGTCAAGCACTTCCTGATGACCAGCAGTAAGGAAGCGTGGGAAGATCAAATTTTCATAACTTGGTGCACAAAATTAGAAAAGCAAGCACAGATCTATGACAAGTGAAGGCAGATGCAGCAATACGTAAAGATTCCACTAGCCATTTTATCAATTCAAAAAAATATAAGTTTCATTCTAAGTTATAAAGTGACCTTTTATGGGCTCTTTCTCCTTCTTGTTGCCTCCTCAGTTAACATGACATTAGAATATTTTAAGCCCAATGTTTTTAAGCAAAAAAAAAAAAAAAAAAANAAAAAAAAAAAAAAAGAAACCACCATAATAAATATACACATACACATGTATTATGTTGGTTAAACATAAGAATGTCATTCAACATGTTATTTACCTCCCAACATTGGTTTCCGCCTACTCACTTTCTCTGGCTGTATCTTCCTCTGCTCTGAATGATTTCAAATCATTACACTCCCACGCAATCTTTGCTCACCACAACTTCCTTTCCTTTCTTCCACTTTAATTTTTATTATTCCTCTTTCATGTGGCAGGAACCAGGCTACAATTTCTTCTTCAGATATATCCCTCCACTTACACAATCTTAACAAATTCTTGACACATCTCTTGACAATCTCTCTCATTGGTTCAAAGCAGAACTATAACTTCAGAAATCTTGTTTTACATGATCTGTAGGTCCTTATGTCAACTTAAAATACTATCCAAAAACCAGATACAGTCACCTGACAGTGACTTGTGCTTGGTTGTCTTCTATTTAAAAGAACAGTACTTTAGAAAGCAACATCATAATTTCAACCCTTTACCTTATGGAAGCTTCCATAAAAGATTTTCTTTACATCATCATTATCAAAAGTTACGGTTTGAACCTCTCCTCTTGCATCCTTGTTAAAGAATGACAGTACTTTGCTGGCAGCTGCAATAAATAAAAATAACACATTTCATTTCATATGTACTACTGAAACCACCATACTAATAGAACCTTATAGATAAAATCTAGTTTACCCCTTATTTGGGTAAACACAAATCATAGATTATCTTAATGACCTGTAAGTATATAGATGTACTTTTGTTTGATTTTAGAGTTAATACTAAAGTTGAAATGCACTTTAGAGGAATTATTCTTAGTTGAACTAGATGTACAAAGATTAAACGAAATCTCTTAAAACTAAAAATGTATAATCCTTTTGTCATGTAAAAATTCTTTGGGTTTGGAAATATTTGGTAAGAACATATGCAAAGTAACATAACATGTAAGTTCTCTATGCAATAAATATAACCATTCTTACGATCAAGCACAACTCCAACTTGTGGTTTGTAATCTCTGTCTGTAATCTGCCAAATTGCAAAAGGCTCATTGGGGGATTCAGGCAGAAGACGGAATAACAGGATTATAGTGTATGCCTGAGGCAACCCCTCCGGGTGAATCTCCCTGTTAAGACAATATAGAGACATTTTTTTCACATGGAAACACGTGATGAAAATAAGATCATCATCATTTGCTCTTTTTTAAAGAAAAGACACAAGAGTAACAGGGAAACCACAGTGTTTAGTGGAACAGAGCATTTTAACTACTCTCTCAAATAGAAAACATCATTATGTTATAAAACCACTGTGATTTGTTCAGATGAAGTCACAGCCTGTCTTCACAGCACCACAGTTAGAGAGGATGCCAGAATATGACCAAGAACTCTTGGGTATGTGTTCTTGTGGCAAAATTCTGCATAAACTACACATGTTTTAAATTCCTTGATGATAAGTACAGAAAAAAAAGACCAGAGCTTTATCTTTTTTTTTATCTGGCCTGCTTCAGTCAGGCAACAGCATTTAACTATTGCTGCCCTTCAGGCACACAGTGATGGAATATTTAATGTCTTCTTTGCAATTGGTGATGTATTTGGGCTCCAGCCATTCTTTAGTGGCTCAGGTATAAATTTGTGGTGTTTGCAGTGTTACAGATTAAAAAAGCAGAGAGCCAAAAGAACATTAAAAATGCATGAAATGGCCTCCATAATTTTCTGTGGGGGAAAGGAGGGAATGCAGGAAGAGAACAGCAAGAAAAGAGGTGATCACTGCTTCTCATCAACCATTATAATGGAGCTCAGAAGGAGATTTAGTCACATGAACATAAACATAAAAACCTTAAAATTAAAAGAGGAGCTGCTTTGTATTTTGGACAAGGCTTATGAACCCACAGAATTAAGAACATTGCAATAAAAACCATTTCATTAAGTCAACAACATCACACAGCACAGTGCACGAATTCAAATATTAAAGTAGATATAGCAACACAATTTATAACTTGGATAACAAGTTATTTCAGATACGAAAACAACTATGCCACTAGGATCAGTATGAGCTTATTGCTTTGCTGACTCAGTCTATTATTTTCTGGATTGTCATGAAAAATAAGCGCCCAGAATACTCTGGCAAGTCTATTTCACCTCTTTAGCAGACATTAGACTATGTATCACAACATTTCTAAAAAAAATGAAATAAATATGAAGCCTATCTTTTTATTGTATTTTCATCAATTTATCCTAAATGCAATATCTATCAATGCAAGAGAGCTGCAAAACTGGAATTATCTGTGTTTCCCTAGACTGCAAAATTCCATGCTGTCAGAGACCTATCATCGCTACAGGTATTAATGGCATGCCAATGAACTTAAAATCCTCAAGTCCTCCACTTTTAAAGCTGTGATCTCAGAAGGCTAGCAAAAATTGTTTCTTCATAAACCTCAGCTTCTGTGCTTGTGATCTTATCTTTACCCAATCTGGCAGGATTGCAGACAATTTCAAAGGCTTCCATGAAAAGAAAACTAAATTTTCCTAAATTTAATTGGAACAATTGGCTATTTTTAGGCCTCTCCTCTGAACAAGAATAACCTTTTTTGAAACTTACTTAAATAGATGGGAGAGAAACTAATTAAAAAAAAAAAAAAAAGAAAGAGGGAGAAAGGTACTGTTCCACTTTTAGTAAAACTAATTGCTAAATCCTTTTTTTCTTGGGGAAAATATGTTGGCAAGAATAACCATCGTATTACCCACCCATAACCAAGCTCTAAGACCACAGGCCCTTGGAAACTCTGCTCCATTTGCCAAATAAGGCAAGTCAAGTAGAAGAGAAACTACCCTAAGTCAATGGCATCAATGTGCTGCCTACTGCAGTAAGAACAATGCTTCTGGAAAAAGTGATGCTAATCCCTCCATACTGAAACCATTTCTGTCCAGCAATGTGGAATTCATTGTACTAAGGAGGCTGTTCAACTGCCTAGGTATAAACTGTGGATTATATGCAATTTGAATGGTTAAGAAACATAATCTCAAAGTAAAATAAGCAACTAGATTAATAGTGAACTATGATTGCAGTGGAAGAAATAGATTTGCATTTAATGAAAACAATGATAGATGTTCTTCAGAGTGTATTTCTTGAAGCTCAGTAAAAATAATATTAAATTAATGCATCTTCCATAACACACATATGCTATCTATAAACTCTGTTAATCCTTCTTCACCTGGTCACCCTAAATATAAATCTTTAGGTTTACTTACCGTATTGGCTGGCTAACAAAGGCATTTTTGTGGAGTTTATATGCTACATAGCTTGGGAAAGAGCCTGATTCCAGTGAAACTCCTTGTACAGAAGCAAAATGCTTCTCTGTTAGATTGTATGATTCCAGCATCTTGAAACCTTTAAGTCCAGAAAGAAAATAAAAAATAAGAAGCACTGTAGAGTTGTAAAAGACACAAATGAAACTATGCCAAAATATTAGACAATTACTTACCAGGTGAAGTATATCCCTCCAAGTAAATAAGGGGACAAGCTGAAAGATATGAAACAATATATAATTCAAAACTACTAAGCCTAACAGGATATGAACATATGTATATTTCAGAAAGTTTTATTACCAAGAAGACTATGCTATTATTAATTCTGAAACAGTTTTTGTTACATTTATCATACTGTATCCTGAGCTGTGGTAGATGTAATGTCAAAATCTTTACTCATCACTTTTAGTAGGGTATTTCTACTCTGACAAATTGTATGGAATGACAAATGAACCCCAAATATTTTAAGATTATATTTCATAAGAAGAAAGGACGACAATGACACAGTCTTTCCATTAATATTTAAGGCATGAGTCAAGCTGCATAATAGCTGTCAGATTCTCAAGAAATAACTGCAAATTTATGTGGCTCTTCCAGAGCCAGCAGATGAGGCAGTTAGGGAACATGTACTTGCACATGACAGGCCTGAGAATTTCTTATTTTTGCCATAGAAGGATTTCAATTGAATAAACAACTGAGCTTTACTTAGATAATTTTAAAACAGTGTCACACAGTATAGCTATACATCTTTAGCACTTATTCCAGGGGTAAATAAGAGACTTGTGCCCTGCAGTTTACATTAGGCATTATTCTACTTTTTAAAGTTGTCAGTGACTGTTATTCTTTTCTTCTTCTAGCAGTACTTTTGAAATGCAAACTTAGATTACATAAAAAACAATAGTCACTTCAAAATTTTAAAAAGTAACTTGCTCCCTTGAACTATATCCAGTTATTCTGAAATCTCACTTTTTAATATGAACATATGTTGGGGGTTGGATCTGTTTCTTTTGTGTTTGTGTAATTTTTTCCTGGTGGTTTTGCCAGGTAACTAATTGCTGGGTACTTATGGGTACTTGACTGAAACAAAAGGGGGCAGCAGGTTTTTCCTGGGGAACAGCAGTGAACAGGACAGTTTGGTCCGAGGGCACCGTTCCAAAAAGACGTGGGAGCACCAGAGGACCCTGCTTGTTTTCCACTGGATTTCTTCCCAGAGGAAGACTGGACTCATCTCGTCACCACTGGACTTTCCTACAGGACCATCTCCACTCCACAGAACTGCATCTATTACTCCAGGAGGATTTCATCTGGACTGCTTTAACACCCTGACACCCAGGGTGTCAGGTCACATCCCCGACTCTGTCAGGGTTTTTCTAGGGTTTTGTTTGTTTTGTTTTGCTTGTCTCTTGTGCATTTGTATTTTCTTTTTTTGTCTAATATTCCTAGTAAAGAACTGTTATTCCTATTCCCAAATCTTTACCTGTGAGCCTCCAATTACAAAATTATAACAATCTGAGGGAGGGGGTTTACATTCTCTATTCAAAGGAGTTTTCAGCTTTTGCTGGCAGGTACCTGTCTTTTAAACCAAGACAACATATCTTCTGATGTACCTTCAATGAGATGGCAAATTGTATTTTGTTTCCATGGCAAAGCTTTTGTAATGGGGGAGCTACAAGGGTGATTTCTTTGGGAAGCTAGCAGATGTTTCCCCTGTGTCCAAAAGGGTAAATTCCATCTGGTTCCAAGATGGATCTGCTGCTGGCCAAGGCTGAGCACAACAGCAGTGGTGGTAGTGACTAGGGGATAACACATTTAACAAGGGGCAGTGGCTGGGGCTGAGGGTTGTGTGTGCTGGAACAGCACAACAGCCTGCAGCTGGAGAGAGGAATGAGAATATGTGAGAGAAACAACTCTGCCAGGCACCAGAGCAGAGATTCCAGTGCATTCCTGGTCTTCCCTGTGGTGAAGACTATGGTGAGGCAGTCTGTCGCTCTGCAGACTGGAAGTCCACAGAGGAGCAGATATCTGCCTGCAGCCCTGGAAGGACCCTAGGGCAGAGCAGGTGAATGTCTGAAGGAGACCATGACACTGTTCCCATACTGGAACAGGTTCCTGGCAGGACCTGTGGCACCCCGGAGAGGGAAGCCCATGCCAGAACAGATTTGCTGACAGGACTTGTTGACCTCATAAGAGATCCACAGTGGAGCAGGCTGTGCCTGAAAGACTGCACCATGTGGAAGGGACCTAATGACGCTCAACAAGGACAAGTGTAATGTCCTGGACATGGAGAGGAATTACCCCAAATTCACGTTGGGGGCTGACCTACTAGACAGCAGTTCTGCTGAAAAGGATATGGGAGCTTTGGTGGATAACAGGCTAACTATGAGCTGGCACTGCCCTGAAGCCAGAGAGGCCAATAGTATCCTATTCCATCAGGAAGAGTGGCCAGCAGGTCAAGGGAAGTGATCCTGCCCCTCTGCCCAGCCCTAGTGAGGCCACATCTGGAGTGCCGCGTCCAGTTCTGGGCTCCTCAGTACAAGAAAGACTAGGAGTTACTGGAAAGGTTCCAGGAGTGGAGCATGAAGATAAGAGGTCTGGAGCAGCTCTCTTTGAGGCAGGTGAGCCTGTTTAGTCTAGAGAGCACTGAGAGGAGATCTCATTAATGCATATAAATATTCAAAGGTGGGTATCAAGAGGATGGTGCCAGACTCTTTTCACGAGTGCTGAGCAACAGAAAAAGGAACAAAGGCCACAAACTAAAACACAAGAAGCTTCACTTCAATATGAGCAAGAACTTTCTTATGTTGAGGGTGGCAGAGCACTGGAACAGGCTGCCCAGGAAGGCTGTAGAGTCTCCCTCTCCGGAGGAATTCAATACCCACCTGGATGTGTTCCTGTGTAACCTGCTCTAGGGTGACCAGAGGCATTGATGATCTCCAGAGCTCCCTTCCTACCCTAACAAGGTGATTCTGTGATTCTGTGACCCACACTGGAGCAGTTCATGAAGAACTGCAGCCGATGGGAAGGACCCATGTTGAGAAGTGGAGGACTATCTCCCATGCAGGGACCCTCACTGGAACAGGGGAAGAGTTTGAAAACTACTTCCCCTGGGGAGGAAGGAGAAGCAGAGACAACATGTGATGAACTGTTGGCACAGCCCGCATTCCCTGTACTCCTGTGATGCCCAGGGTGAGGAGATAAAGAAAATTTGGAGTAACGCTAACTCCAAGAAGAAGGGAAGGGCGGGGAAAAGGTTTTTAATACCTGATTTTATTTCTCTTTATCCTATATTGATTTCATTGATAATAAATTAATTTTTCCCCACATTGAATCTGTTTTGCCCATGACAGTAACTGCTCAGTTATTTCTCCCTGCCGTTATCTCAATACGGGAGCCTTTCACTGTATTTTCTTTTCCCTGTTCAGCTGAGAAGGGGAGCAATAGAGCAGCTTTAGTGGGCACCCAGGATCCACCACTCACTTTTAGCAGTATATAAGCAAACATATTAATTTGGGAAAAGGGAAACCAATGTCTTCTACTCACTTGAGGTAGCTGTCTCACACACAAAGGTGACGAGGTTATCTTGAATCTTTTCAAAGGCATCAAAGTCATCAACAATAAATACATGACGCTCACTGGGCTTGCTGGCAATCTTGGCCAGTTCATTGTAATCTACATCAGCCACACCAACCACAAAGACACTGAAGCCTGTAAAGACAACACTTGTTACTTGAAATGCAGTAAACATACATTAATGTTTTTAATGTCAATATTGCACAAACTATTGACTTGTGATGAGCTACCTATGAGAACACATCCCGGATCTCTTTTCACCCTGTCAAAGCTCAGAAGGTTTTTGCATCTTTCTTTCAAAACTTTCTCCTCTTTCATTGTTTTTTTTGGGGCATTATCCAATCTCATGCAGCCTTGGCTACAGCCCCTCACTCCTTAATACAAAACATATCATTCTCTCAACTCTACAGTATCTTAAATCTGTTCTGTGGCCAAAAACTGTACAGACCACTAGTTATCCAGTGTCTATCTGTTTCCATCTCTTGCATTTCATGCCTCTCGGTTTCTCCTTCTTAGAGTGGCATTCACCTCGCCAACTTCTACTTTCCAAGTTAAGTTGTCTAGTTTTTCTCTATCATCACCAGATAGACATGGGCAGATTCAGAAAGCAAATCATCTTAGCTCACTAACATGCTGACTTCAGGATAGGAATAATCATTGTCTATAGATGCCTATCTGTTGCTCTCTTCACTGGTCATAAAAGGGCCCTACACGATGACCTTAGTCTAGACAACTAGTTGTCCATGTCTTAAGTGAGAAGAACCAGACCATTGAAGTCAATCATAACACCAGGTGTAAATTTCATTGAAGACAGACTGCACAGACATTGGAAAAGCCAGTTGGAGGCTGAAACTGGGACTCACATTTATTCCAAATGAGAAAAGTAACTTTTTTTTTTTTTTTAATAAGGTAATTAGTCCCCTGTGGCCAATTCTGGTGAAACTTTGGCTGAAATAATCTGTCCAGCTTTGAGCATGCTTTGATATGTGTAAAAAACAAAGCAAGTAGAGAGGAAACTAAAAATGATAAGGGGTTTCGAAAATATGATCAACATGAGATTGAAGGAAATAGGTTTCTTTGGTCTAGAAAAGAGAAGACAGAAAGAGGAGATGACAACAGGTTTCAAATATGAAGGCCCATTACAGTGGACAGTGATCAACTTCTTTCCTGGTTAACCAGGTAAACTAAGACAATCTCACTAGCATGAAAAAAGACTGATGAAATGCAAGAAAAAGGTCTCCTACCAGTAGGGTAGTTAAGCACGGAAAAATATTGTCCAGGGAGACTGAGAAACCATCTAGATAGAGCTAATTCTTCCAGATTAAAGAGACAGAGAAGATGACCACTTGTGCTTTACATGCATGTGATTCCCATAAGGATGTACAACATCTCCCTGCTCAGAGATCAGGACTAGATGGTTCATGCACTGAAATGCAAAATGCCAAGTGCTGGGACAGGAACAGATTACTACACTCACATAAACCGCAATCATCAAATCTGTTGAGGAAGTGCTTCTTAGCTCAAAAGGCAACAAAGGAGTTCATTCAGACCCAGCTCCTTCAAAAACAGTTATTTAAACTGGAGATCCACTGGTTTATACCAGGTAAAACATAAACCTCAGCAAACCAGGCCCATTAAAACATAATCACTAGTATGGAGTAAACTTCCCAATGACTTGTGGGGTCTACACACCAAAAAGAGGAAGAAGTAACCAAAAGACACATCTTTGAAATGATATGCATAAGGAATTACTTGAAAACTTTGGGAAACCACATCCTTTCCCAGAGAGAAGGCTTAAAAAAGAAAATATAAGTCTAGGTCCAGAGTGCACAAATTCTTTGAATAGTTCTGAGGTTTTCCCAAATACTCAGAATACATTTCTGAGTCCATTAAGGATGAGTAAATGGTTCCCAGATAATTGAAGCAATACAGAAAAGAAGCAGCCAGGTGCTGTGAATTGCTTACCAGAGTGCTGTATGACTGTTGCTGCTTTCCTCACCTCATCCTGAGACCGACCATCTGTGACAACAACAAGTACCTTGGGAACACCTCGCCTCATGCCACTCTCCCAAGTCAGAACCTTTTCTTTGATAAATGTTAGGGCTTTGCCTGCAAAGTGTACAATAAACAAGGAATCATCCATATTATCCCCAGGAGAAAAATTCTTTTACTTCATAAGGGCAACAGCCACTGAGCTAAAACACAACAGAAAAACCTACTTCTTCAGCCATGCAATATTAGGATAATTACGCATTTTCTGAAAATATTTTATCTTAAATAAATATAATTACAGCCCAGAATTACCTGTCCTTGTGTTTCCTCCTCTGTACTGAATGTTTTGAAGAGCACCCAAGGCCTGGGCTTTGTCATCAAATGTATTCAGTTTAAATTCAGATTTTGCCTCATCACTGTACTGCACAAACGAAACCTGAAATGGAATATAATACAGTGTTCAGTCTCATACCTCCACATTCAGGCCAACTCTCTCCCTTGAAATACGTACATTTGTATATTAATAAGTCTTAAATAATCAAAAATTCTTTTCCAAATATGTCTGATTATGCATACACATACATATTTCTATATATATACATCATAGCAATGTGCACACAATTATTTTTTCTTTTTTTCCTTCTTTCCTTTTTTCTTTCTTTCTTTCTTTCCTTTTTTCTTTCCTTCTTATTTTCTCTTCTGTGTATAAAATGTAATATGACCTTAAATGCAAATTCTTGCTACTACTATAGTGAGGCATATGTGCCTATTTTCTACTTCTGAGCAGATGCACAGTATCTACTAAATTTCTTCCAGCTTTTTTTTTTTAGGAATAAAAAAGAATTTGTCAATAGAATGTCAATAAAGTTGAACACACACATAAGTGTATACTCTCTTGTCTTAAATACTGAAATATAATCACTGAAAATTTATTCCTAAATAATCTTCAATTTTTATTTTGCTCCTTTTAATATTCTGCAAAATTGCAATATTTTAGCATACTATTTTAGTGCTGAATAGAAATAATTCTGCATGTATATATTCACATTTCTGGTAGTAAATTCCCCTTTTAAAATATTAATTTTCAAATAAAAACATGAGATTGTTGCATCTCAAATGGTATTTGACTTCATTATTTTGCTAAACATTAGTGTTTATATGTGTATGTCACCAATATTGTCTTCTCCACTTCCATATATATTAGCAAGAAGAAAAAACAAATGAACAGGAAAACCACCCAGTATAGAAATAAACAAAAATAGAAAATTGACCATACGTCATCCTAGTTTCTCTACCTGGAGGATTCCCACAAACTGTAACTTCCGTATTTCAGAATATTAACATCTCAAAATAGACTGGATTTCCCTTGTGTTTATAAAATGCCAAATATTTTTAATAAATAATAAGCATGCACACCCACATACATGTGTTTTACAACAGCCTAATACAAAAAATGACAGCATTCTGAAAGAGTGTAACAATTCAGTTAATCTTCAACTTCCCTACAAAATGTACCCAATGGGAATAACAAACCTACCTGGATTCCAGCAGGATTGATTAAATCAAAGGCTCCTACTGTACTAAAAACAAATTTCACTACTTTGTTGAAATTATCATCACCAATACTCCAGGAAGCATCAGTCAAGAATACTATGTCTGCTTTGGCACCTCTGCATACTGAAAGTCCAAGAAAAGGAAACCTTAAAATACATCAACCATATCACCATGAAATTGTAAATGCTTCAAAATTTGAAAATCCAAGAATGACAAATATTCAGCAAATGTCTACTACCACACATTCAGCCTGGCACATGACTAATGGTCTACACAAAAACATTTATTAAAATATATCAAAGAAAACTTCAAGAAATGTGAAAGATTTCAAGAATAAAATGTAAATTTTGTAAATTACTTATTTTTCAGCCCAAGCTACCATAAAACATGAATTGTCTGCTGAGAGCAAATAATCTCATAGACTTTCTGCAGAGCTATAGAATATCAGTAACTTTTCCCCCAAAGGTTTGCATCTTGCTGCTCTAAACCAGGAAATGCTGAAGTCTAGCAGAGCTCTAGAACAAAGGGATGGCATAAGGAAAGGTCTCAATCTTCATTTCCCTAAAATACTGTGCTATTTTTAAATCCACTTAAAGTTATGAAAAATGGAGGTAAACTATGAAGTAGTACAGCAACTACACAAAAATACTGAGTAATTCTAGATATAAACATACCATCCCGAGCTGGAGGGATTGTGGGAGGTGGAGGAGGTGTAGGTGGTGGAGTTGGTGCCTCTGTAGGTTTGAGGACTGAAAAGAAATAATAATTTTATTCTACAACTGAAACAAGACAAATTCTATAGCTAAAAGTTAAAGTTCACAATATCTGTTACCTACCTGTATGCTCCCTCATAGAGACTGGAGGTCCCTCAAGGTTAGGGGTCTGAACAAAGACAGTAGCATTGTATTCTGTGTCTGGTGAGAGGCCAGTAAAACAGTGGCTCGTTTCTGACCCACGTATTGTGATTTCCTGTCCTCTGGAACCTGTCAAAAAAAAAAAGCCCAATGGAAAGAAAGTTAGAACCTATTACTTCCCTTCTAAGGTATATATACATAAGTGTAGGAATGAAGAAACTTCTTGAGAGGAGGTTAGGACAGCACTCTTACTGTTGTCCCATAACAACCTTTCTAGATAAAAAAATTGTGTGGTGATTATGAACCCTAGAGCACACCAGAAAGTACAATTGCAGCCCACATGTGAAATCAGGCAACTAGTAGATGTAGGCTCCACTTGACAATGAGCAGTACTCCCTCTTTGCAGCTTTTTCACCACTCAAGAAAAACATGTTATGTTCAGAGCTTTAAAACTCAACCAGATGTATCATTGTGATTGGTGCTTGCCACCAATCCAAATAAGTGGTGCTGTCACTGACATAAGACAATTATGTTTCTGGAAAATGCCAAAAACAGAACACACTTACCATCAGTTGGGTTTAGCTTCAGTCTGTAGGAAGTTGCTGACCGATGAGGTGACCACCGGATACAGAGGGTATCCCAACCCACTTTGTAGCTCTTTAAGTCAGTGACATTCAAATATACTGTAAAAAGAGAAATTTTTCTCTGGAAAATAGTATGTAATAGGTAGAGCACACCAAAATGAAAATTATATTAGCAGTGCTGGTTTGGAACTTGATTTTTAAAAATACTTGCAGAAAGAAAGAGCAGTTCTAGTCAAATCTCTTTATTTTATACCCTGCAGATCCTCACCTAGCTATTTACAAAGGCCCCAGATCCTATAATGGATAACAGCCCACTTTATAAATGTTGACATGAAGTTGATTTCTTTACAAAATAAGAAATCTCCAAAAATAAAAATCTGACACGTGTATATATAGCAGCATGAAAAGAATGTACTGAATCAGGATACTTGATTCGTCATAACTGAAGAAATTTTAAGAAGTTTTTTTTGTTGAGGCTATCATCAAAAATCACTAGGCATTCCTATGAGGTAAAAGCAGAGTATCAAAAAGCCTAGACCTGCTTAGAAACATGGTTAGATTCTGTAGTACGCTGAAGACAGGTAAAGACTGACTCCAAGTATAGCTTAACAAAACTTTAGGAAATAGACTGGAAAATTTTATTTCATCAAGTCATTACATTAAAATATATTTTCATGACTCTTTCCAAGATTAGTGTTTTTAAGATCTACACCATGGACAGATGACAAGTATTGTCCATGAGAGGATGCTCAGGCTAGCTAGCAACCAGCCATCAAAATCTTCTCTTAATCAACGTTATCTCAGACCAGCATATGTATCCAGCATGACTACAACAAAATTGTTCTGACTTACATGTAGTGCCTTGATCTGTCAAAGGTACGCTCATTCCAGAATCATACTGGGCATAAACATTCACATCATAGGTAGTACTGGGAGACAGATTATGCAAAGTGTAGGAAGTCACTTCTCCCACAAAAAACTCCCTGGGCTCATTTGAACCTTGAATCAAGGAAGCATTAAGAAGAGAAAGAAAGAATCATGATTACATGAGCTACAAAACTATTCCATCTCTTACACGGAATAGTTAACCTCATTTTTTCTAAAACAAAGCATATTGATCTCTTAAATTTTAGTATATTACAATGCTGCAAACAGAACATACACATAGTTTTACAAACTATTGTGCAATTTTTGTGTTCAGCTTCTAGAAACATAAGCATATTGTTTGAAGGCCACATAAAACAGAAGTTCTGCAGGCCATTAGTATCCAAATACCTGTCCAATATCATCTCATATACACCAGTTCATAGCCTTAGAAGGACAAGAGGCATTAAAGAGGCTAAAAACAATTCAGGTCACTGTATAAAGTTTTAACTATACAATTCAATCCCTGTAATTGAATGTATGAACTGCAATTGTTAGTTTGTGTTTATTATAGAATACTAATCACAAGACTGAAGTTTTCATTAGAATTGGCAAACAGAGGAAATAAATAGATCCATTAATACAAAATTATATATATGATTTCTACTCTGGTCTGCCATTAGCTACTCACTGTTCTGAAAGTGGTATACTCAGAATGAACAAGTTTTCTTACCCACAGGTTTGTATACAATTTTATAGCCAAGAACAGGGGATGGTGAAGGATCCCAGGAAACTCTGAAACGTGTATACCATTCGTCAGTTATATACATATTTTGAGGAGGAAGCAGGCCAACTAAAAAGAAAGAAAAAAAATTCTAATTAGGCTAGTAATTGTTTTTCAATTTTTAGAAATGCAGATAGTTACTTTGCAGCTAACAAACACATCAAGGACTTACTTAATTAAACCTTTACAATGTTTAAGTGTTCAAGGAATATATCTTAATTTTTTTAAAAAAATCAATATGAAAATTATAATTACCAGTTCTGCCATTTCCAGTCAGTTGTCCACCATCTCCATCTTCGTACACAGCAACAACAGTAATTTTATATGGCGTATCTGATTGTAGTGGTTGTAGTATCACATTATTCCTTATACCAGGAACTGTTGTCTAGAACACAAGAGAAACAGAGTTAAACACACTCAGAGTCTTGCAACTGATCAGTCGTGACAGTAGCTAGGAAGAAAAACTTGTTCTCACATTTGGCACATTATGTTTTATGTCCACCATAGAAAAAGGCATTCAGGTTACCTTAAAGGTTATAGCCTATAAACAAGTATCAGTATTTTTTATTTTGAATTAAAAAACTCTGTGGCCATCACAAAATCATAAATCAAATTGACACTTCAGTCCAAACCCTCACATCAGACTGAGATGCTGCAGTTCTCCACCAAGATTTCAGTACTCTTCCCTCATAGAAATTTAAACGTCATAATGTAGGTTTTTTCTTGGCAGGAACAAATTATTCTGAGAGGGAAGCTCTAAATATATTGACATGTAAAAATGTCCCTATTTATGCATCCCTCAGTCTCAACTTCCTCATACAGCCATGCACTATTGCTCCCTTCTAAAGAAAATGTAGGTATAAACCCAAAAGTGATCCTACTCCAAAAGGTATACATAAAGCACTGAAACAAAGGGAAGTAACCTCAGGTATCTCTCTCAAAAGTGCATGCCAGTCAGCACTTGCTATGAGTACTTGATTAAAATTTTCACTTGTTTGAGACTTGTTGTTTTTATGGATTGTACAATCTTTTCTGCAAAGATGTGTGCATTGACAATATGTGAGTCCAGATTAATGAGTCCAGTAGGGAATTTCCAAACAGTGAACTTTCAGAATGTGCTATACAATAATACAAAAGCAATAAAAATGTCATTTTGGCTGGTGGCAGTTGGCAGGAATTCTGCCATTGTCCTCTATAGGATCTGAGCTTAGCTTTGCTATAAATACTCTGTGAATTTTATAAGCTTCAGAATAACTTGGGCTATCATTAAGGTGCAGGAAATGAAACACACTTACAATTCATACTGAAACTCAGAACAGCAAGTT
>WBNO01013543.1:0-70298 GCA_013400575.1 Peucedramus taeniatus
CTCCATATTTCTCTGTACAGTTTCTAGCCTTACACTTTTTTCATAGGGCAACTCAATTTTGACACAAAATTTCTATAAAGCTTTCTTCTATTAAATGTTTCTCTCCTGAAGTGTCTGGATGGAACAATTATGTTCCTGTTGTTTAATTTCAATTAGTCTTCGACTCTCCACAGCAAGACTTAATACAGTTTTAAGATGAAGAATTGGAAAGATGACATACTCCAGATGAGTCCCCACTGATGTCTTATGCAAATCAATTAATATTTGCTCCTCACTTTTGGAAGTATCTCACCTGATGTTTCTCAAGATGGTATTTGCTTTTTCCAGGCTTCATCATACTGCCTCACACTTTTCCAGCTGACATTTATAGATATTCACCCTTTCCACTTGAATATGCAGCTTACAAACAAATGTGTTGTTATTTTTACACATATGACATGTGGGTTTTGATATTAAATCAATCCCTTTTTCTCACACTCTAGTCTTCAAAATTAAATCAGCTCTCCTGATTGATACTGCAGTGGTACTCTGTGTTACATACATTACTGGCATCAGAGTTTTACTGACAGTTACCAGATAATTTTTTTTGTCCTACATCTTGAACTAAAAAATTTTAGAGACTGTGGTTGCTTTTTTCAGTCTTCACGTATCATTGTGGGTTGACAGATGTAGTTAAAATCCACCTTTCAGGCTCTGTGGTTCCACATGTTAATTCCTCCAGAATTCTTTGGTGATTATTTATGTTCCTTTGCCCTCTCCAGCTTGAACCATTGAGCTCCCTGAATTTTCCTTCTTAACCTTCATTCCTGTTAATTAATCAGCTTACTGTCATCTCCATCTGCATTATAATCTTTACTGAATAACAAGTAAGAATGTTTACAAAACTTTTTCTAAATTTACTTGCATCTCTGCCACATCCTTACTGTTTTCCTGGTTATTTATGTATGTATATCTATACACAGGGATAAAACAGGTAATAACACATACATATGCAATTTTTTCTTACTATTTGCTTTATGTCAGCTTGACTTTTAGTAATCTTGAGCATGTACAGCTGCCATACCTGTGGCAGCTGTATCTTAATTCTAAAATCTTCATAGCTGACTGAGTTGGCATTTGTTTTAAATTCATATTCTCATTCACTTTCTTGCTATTACCCAAAAAAAAAAAAAAAAAAAAAAACATCNAACCCTTTAGGATCTATACTTTTATTAAAATTTGTTTTCTTTTGCCTATAAAAATGTCTGTAATAACTTTCTCTCCAGTTCAGTGATGCATCCTGAAATAATCCAAGTGGATTATTTACAGACTTAAATTTAAGGATGTAATTAAACAGAAGCCACTATGTATTTATTTGGTTTCATTTGCCTTTATTTGTCTAAATAGTCCTTGAAAGAAAAGATCCTATGCTTACAAGTGCTTTATTTTTTCACCCAGCATTTTTAGCAATGTGTTGGCCCACCACAAAGTGTTGTGTTATTATAATTTTTTTCTCTGCATCATTGATTATTTTAATGAACTTATATTTTGTTATGTAATAAAACTAAAACAATGAGTTTCAAAAAATAATGATGACTAGAGTGTCTTTGGTACCATGATGTGTAGACATCTGATGGGATTTTTGTCTGCATAATACAAATCAAGTTTAGATTAATTGTCTTTGTTATTCATGATTTCCTGTGGAACAAGCAGCTTTTTTTGTACAGAGGAAGAGAAAGTTGGAAGTGTTAGTCTGCAATGATGTTCTAAAAACATTTTCATTTAAGTCAAGGCAGCACAAGATCTGAGTAATGGTTACAGTTAAGATTTTCTATATGACCATTTACTTTTATTTAGTTTAATTTGTTTTACACTTTAAGTGTGTAGATTAAAATGCATTATATTAGCAATCAAGCATAAAGTAATTATGCCTTCTCCCTTTTATCACAGGTTCCTTGCAGCTTGGAGTACTGGGATGAGCTGCAGAAATCATTTGTTGCATTCCGGGAATTCAGTCTATCAGAAAGCAAAGTCTGTGAGCTGCAGCTGCCCAGTATCAGCCTTGTGAACGATCAGAAGGAGCTCATAGCCTCTGACCTCTGGAGGATTGTCCTCAACAGCAGCCAGAACGTGGCTGATGACCAAAGGTAATTTTAAAGAAGGAGGGAAAGAGACATCCAATGCTACACTCCTGAGAAATCTGTTTCAATAGACTTAGAAATTAAGATACTTTTTTTTATATGAAATAAGAGCAGTTCGTCCTGCATGAGCTTCAGACTGTAGCTCACCTTCACACAAGGGCATGGAGTGTGCACAAAAAGAGCTTTACTTTAGGTTCACAGGCAGCCTGGCAGCATCATAACCATCCATTTTTTCAATACAAGGCTCACTGAAGAGTGCAGACAAACAGGTCTTGAGACCTCTTAGCTGCATGAGGCAGTAAAATCAGCTAATTAACAAAAGAGGGCTTAGATGCAATCCATCCTGTAATGTAGTCATAAACATTCTTCTTCCATGCAATACTTACGCATCACCTTGATTCTCTCCTCAGTGCAATTCAATGGCTATTTTAAAGATATTGAACAAAATGTTATCATTTCAATAGTATTGCATTATTATTCACACTAATTGCTTACTATGGTAAAAGGAAAAAAAATAATCAGTGTTTTTAAACACTGAGGATCCATTTTTCATTATGTTTACAGCTAGAAACACTGTGCAATGACAGATATTCACTCTGTTTGCATTCATTCCATTTTGGTTACTATGTAGAGTAAAAGAAAGAAGTACAAGTTCTGTCCAGAAAGAGCAGTGGAATTGCTTTCAAAGACCTGCTTAACATTTTATATTTAGAGGAGAAAACCCAAAATTACTCTCTTGGGTCATTGGTATTTGCTGATTCTTGCTCCTTGTTTATGAACCCAAGCTTCAAGGAGTATGTAGCGTCCACGTATTTGTTGAATGAAACTGCAGAATTCAGAGAAATCAGGGAATATGAGCATGGCTAACAAAATCAATGAAGAAAATGAAACATCTGCTTTCCATTAATAGTATCAGGTTGGAAATGATTTCTTGATGTTAATTGTGAAAGAATGCATTTTCATCATTGAGAAGTTAAGTGTTTTAGACAAGGTTAATTCCTCTGAATGTGGGACCCTGGCAGAATTGCCTTCCTGGTCAGCTTAACACCACAGAAATGTGAACTCGGTGGGAACTGGAAATGATGTAGTGAAATTTAGTAGATTTTTTTTTTTTTCATCAAGGCATTTAGCACTGTAGTCATGTTTATTGTTTTCTGCTTGAAGGGGGTTTGTCCCTGTATGCAGTGTTTCATTCAGGGAGCTCTGATAAGCTAATGAGCTGTAATTGTTCAGAAACAACAGGAATTAAACTGAAGCATTTGCCGTTCACTGCACAAGGATAGCAGGAGAGGAATGAAGGCAGCAAAAAACATTTACCTAACTACTGAAGCATTTGAAGGTAAATAAACAGAAGAGATAGAGGGAAGTCAAAGGAAAGTTCCTTGAACTGACGCCTACCTGTCCAGAGACTGCAGAGTCACTAGTCCTGATACTTTTGTTAGCCTGGGGAATTCATAATAGCTTTAAGAAGTGTAGTTTATGCCTACATGATCTAACAGTAGACTGGAAATTTAAAGATTTGTGTAGGTCAGGGTGAACTCCAGAAGCCAGAAACCTGTGGTATATACAAGGAACCCCTCTGATTTCAATCAGAGGAGAGAAAAAGTTATATTCCCTGCCTCAGCAGTGTTTTTAATTTGGAGGCATGGGTTTTCTCTCATGACACCACACCTGGAGTACTGTGTCAAATTTTTGGGGCCCCAAACTTAAGAAGGATGTGGACCTGCTGGAGTGATTCCAGAGAAGAGCCACAAAGATGATCAGAGGGCTGGAGCATTTGTCCTGTGAAGACAGACTGAGGGATTTGGAATGTTTCAGTCTGAGGAAAAGGCAGCTCCAAGGAGACCTTAGAGCAGCATTTCAGAACCTAAAGAAAACTGGAGAGACTTTTTACAAGGACATGTAGTGTTAGGGGGGGGGATGGATTTAAGCTGAGAGAGGGCAGGTTTGGATTAGATATTAGGAAGAAATTCTTCACTGTGAGGGTGGTGAGCCACTGGAATAGGTTGTCCAGAGAAGCTGTGAATGCCTCATCCCTGGAAGTGTTCAAGGCTAGGCTGGATGGGATTTTGACCATTTTGGTCTAGCATAAGTAGTCACTGCCTTGGCAGGGGTATTGGAACTATGATCTTTAAGGTTCCTTCCAACCCAACCTTCTCTGTGGTTCTTTGATAAAAATTCAAACTAATCTCTCTAACTTAAACAAAGCTGCACTGCAAGCTTTCTTAAGGATGGCTGCAGAAAGGACTGGTGTGGAAGTTGTCCTGACCAGTCTGGAGTGATCCTTCTCAGAAGAACTTCATAGGTCAAAACAAGAGCAGCTGTTCCTCAGATATGAGGCTTTGACCAACGGTATTTGAGGCACAGTGGCTTTTTCTTGGAGACAGAGCAAACATGCCAGTGACATGTCACTGACCTGGAGGGTTTTTTTCAGGGCCCAAGAAGTGAATGTGTATGGTTTCAGCTACAGAACAAATTGAAGGTAAAGGTTAAGCCCTAAAGAGATCATGTTCTGTTAAAGGGAAGCCTTGTGTAGGAGGTGGTGACAGAAACTGTGGACCTGCAGAGAAGATGAACCTTTCTAGATGTCTCGTGGCTTATAAGAAGCCCATGTTGACAGTAACTTTGCTGAAACTGTGGCTTCATCAACCACACTGCTGCTGGTATTGATAATTTCTTCTCACCAAACACTCTGAATTATGTTCTAGATTCTACTTAACCAAAAAATGCCAAACTTTCTCGGTTTTGTGAGAGAGACAGTGCCCGTGTTGTGGTAAATGTCAAAGTCTTGTTCCTAAAGCCAGCATTTAACATGGGATTTTGCAGATTTGTGGGAAGAGCTTCAAGGCTTAATGCCAGTGCTGAGTGTTAGACCAGGGAATTCTAATGCTGAGGGATCTGTGAGAGTAAGAAACAAAGGCTGTGTAAAAGTTTTCCTTTACACTCATGATAATTTGACAATTATTACATGCTACAACTGTATGCTTGATTAGCAATTGTAATACACTATTAATTGTAAAGTATAAAAATGCTTAGTTTTGTTCAAGTTTATCTTCTTAGTTTGATGTTGCATTTTGGGGCAGATTAACCACTGCCATATGCATGCAGCTGCTGCTCAATGATAATATCTTTTCTTTAAAATTCTGCAGGGTTTTTTGGAGGGGTTTTTTTGGTGTTTTTTTTTTGTTTTTTTTTTTGTACCCTCTGTGATATGCCAATTATTATTAGCAGAGAGCTGATCTGTTGTGGTTTAGTGCTTTATTACTGATTCCTAACATTGGTTATATGGTATAAAATTTAGGTGTCTCATGTGACAGGAAAACAACAAGGTTTGTGAGAAGATGTAGATTCAGCTGATATGATGAGCAATAACTGGCAGGGTGAAATAGAACAACCAGTAATGAATATGGGAATATGCAAAGATGTCATTAATCAAATCCTATGGTATGCAAGCTCTTCTGAGATTGATCAGGAGCTAACTGGAAGTATAAAAATCAAGGAGCTGTCTGGTGAAGGGCATAATATATACATGTATATTGTTTATTTTTGAGAATTTTGTATCCCATTCATTATTTCTATGTATATATGAGGTTTGCATGAACATTTATGAAAGTTTATTCAATGAATGAGCAAATTTGAAGTACTAAGTGAAATAATTTAGCATCTCTTTGGGGATGTAGTGCAGTGTTTATGAAAGAAATCATATATGGCATAAATGACTGCTTGTGGAAGACTTGAAAACAGGGGATTACAAAAAATTATCACAGAATAAATTATTTTTATGGGTTGCATTTGCCTGTTGCAGGACTAACAAATCATAATTGAAATTACTTCTTAAGCTCAGTTTGGTTGGTGAGACACTAAAGCCCCTTCCTGGTTTGGTTGGGAATGATTTATAATCTTTTTGTTTAAATGGGTTATATTACAAGATGTTTTATGTATTTGTGCATCTTCTGTGTAATTTAAACAGTATTTTTATCATTACTGACACATTAATGTAAAATAGTAATTGAAAGTGCCTTAAGATACAAACCATGAAACAAGTACAAAAACTTTTAAATAAGCCTTAAATTGCTACTTTTTAGAAATTCGAGTGAGGAATCATGATCATGTTTCTTGCTAATTGTTTCAGCTTTTATTCAAAGTAAATGATGTACTGGATTTTGACCTCTAACAATTTGAGTTCAGACCAGTATTTGAGTCATAAATTAAATGAGTTAAGTGGTCTCTTTCTTCTTCCCAGTGGATATTTTCCTGTGTTGTAGTTTCATCACAAATGGCAGTTTTGGTTTAAATATTTCTCTCTTAAAATAACAAGAATAATGCAGGTCACTGCTAAGTCATTGTACTCAGTTGCCATATGTTTAACTTGAGCTGCTTTGCATGATGTGAAATATCATAATCTGTGTGACTTCAAATGTAGATATTTTCCATTTTAAATATTCTGATATTTCTCAGCACTTAAAAAAATAAAGAAAAAAATTTAAAAGTCTGCTAATAAAATCAGGTCAGTTTTATTTTTAATTTCCTCTGATTTTGCCAAATTCCTCCTTTAGCATGATGTGCCAAACACAAAGCAGTAAAATCTGGTTCTTCCTCTTCTTTCACATCTAAAACATTGTGGACAGTCTACACTTCATTTTGTAGCTCCAAGGAAGCCAAGAAATGTGGGGGTGTTTTTGTATTGTATTCACTTGATGAACAAATTTTTATTTCACAATCACATCTTCTTCTGATATTAATGCTCCTACTGTCATACACCAAGACTTAATAGAAATTTTCCTGTATTTTCAGTTAGCACTGCTTTATTTGCTGTTTGTGCACAGCATGTGATAAAGGGCTGCATTTTTCAATTTTTGTGCTCTCTGCAAAGTTAAAGGAGAAAGTGGCAGTGCTACAGGTCTGATGGAAATCTACCTGGGCAAAAAGTTTAAATAGGATTCAATTTAAAATCAGGGTCATGGTAGTGACTACAGTTCCTCTTTAAAAGCTGTTTATTTATATTATGACTTTTTATTACAGTTAGTTTTTTTTAAAGAAAATACTATAATAATTTGATTGCTGCTTTTAGTATATTTTACACTGTAGCTGGTTTATACTCTTACTGTATTCTTATTTTCATAATGACATGGTGGCTATTATTCTGAATATGGTTTCTGGCTGAGTAAAAATCAAATGGACTCCCTAACAGATAAAACAATTACATTTCAGAAAAAATCTGGGCAGATGGGAAAACAGTGGTGAAAGATCCTTGTTGCATCTCTTTTCAGACGGTTCCTAGAAGGCTATTTTCTGTCTGTAGAGACTTTACCTTCTAAACCATGGTTTAGGATGAACTGTCCTGCTCCTCTCAGCCCTCCCCTGCCAGCACTTGTCCCTCCCCAGCAGGGGAGAGGGTGCAAGGCCAGTTCTGTCCCGTGGGGCAACTTTGCCCCACCCTCATTTGCTGTTTCTTTCTGGTTAAGTTTTTAAGCATCTGGTTGGACTCTGAATTTTGCAGGATTTCAGTGTTGGGCCTTTTTTGTTTCTAAGGTGACGCCATCAGGAAACAAAAAGCAGCTTTGAATCTTTTTGTTCCCAGCATTATAAATTGCTGAGTGTTACCTCTTTGTGGTCTGTTGCTTGTGGGGCACAAAAAATAGAGAAAAATTTGGCTAAATGCTTTACAATATCTCCGTGGTGTGAAGCTCCTGCCACATTTCCTTCTGCATCAAGCATGTCCTGTTGCTCTGTCATCATGGTGTTCATGAGTGAGAAATTTAAAAAGTTCCACCACAGTAAAATGCTCAATTAATAGAAAGCAGATACATAAAATTTTACTAAATAAGAAATTGGAAGGTTTTGTTTGGTTTTTATTCTATGAAAATATGCATCTCCAAAATACATCAGAAGAAATAAAAATGCTTAGTCACTGTTAAGTGAGTCCAGAAATAGGTTTCTGAGAAAAATAAATATATATATTCAGAATAAACCTCAAATATCAGAAATAAATGTCCTTCCTCTTTACTGCAATCAGTATTGCAGCTGTTCATGAAATTAAGTCTTAATTCAGAATATCAAGGTGCAATTAGTTTTTTTTAAAGTTCTTAATAGTTTGGTTAACATTTGTTTGCTCTCATCTACCCCAACAGAAAACTGTTTTCATTTCATATGCTCCTGAATTTCTGTTTCTAATCAAAATGCAACAAGCAAAAAATCTTAAAATATTAATAGTTACTTTGAAAGAACTAACCAGTTGTGCATATGCAAAAGTAATTAGTTGTCTAAATCAGCATATGAATTTTTGTCCTTTTGGATTTCCTTCCTTCCTTTGTTCCAGCAATCTAAGAAATATCCGTGGCAGGGCAAAGTAAAGCATCCTATTTCTCTGTTATCCAGTCCCATAGATATTTTATCATGTGAGCACAAAGAATAATTTTATTTCCAAAGGTGCCAGTTCTCAAAAGGCATACAACACTGGTTTTGAAATGTAAACAAGCAATTTGAACAGGTAAAGAAGCACAGGAAAGCAGCTAAAATTCTGATTAAGTCATTTATCTTTCATACTTTCCTGACCTAATCCATTCTTAATATCCTGCCATGATTCTTTGATAATTAGCTAATCTTAGTTGGGTTTTACTGCTGAGTAAATATTTTATGTCCACAAGCTTTAAGTTGAATTTAAGCTCTATAAATAAATACTATAGTAGATAGTTACTGGAACACTAAATAATACTGATTAATTTACCTATCCATGGAAATCCATGCATTTGCAGCTGAACATTTTGATTGCCTACTATATTTGTGCATAATTTGGAAGTAAAACACATTGCATGATGAAAAATCCAGTTCTAAAAGCTTAAGGTATGTTTCTTGGAAAGCCATTGTTCAAATCTAAATTTCTGTTTGAATTTAAGATATCTTTAAAATGTTAATGGAAGCGGATTTATGGTGCTTTATAAAAAGTAGAGACTTTCTGACAAAAATATTAGGTTGACCTTAGTCCATCTTTCATTAAATTTTATTTTAAAAATAAAGACAGTATTTGACTGAGGATGTGGTTGTAATTCTCTTGAATCAAGTCTAAAATTTTAAACTAAAGCTCTTGAGAGCCAAACTTCAAAGGGAGTGAGAATAAGGAGCATTAAGGGTAGTTTTTGCTAAATTAGAAAGTTTATTTGTACTTCTGTGGTGTCTTAGCAGGTCATAGAATTGTGATGTAGTGTTAGTTTCTCTCAAGAGACTGAAAGATAATGCTTGGAAATTCATGATGTTAGGAGCACAGCTATGAAAAAAAATCAGGAGGGTAGCACTTTAAATCTATAGTTAATATGCTAGTAAAGGGCTCCAGACTGGGCTTATAGTACTTGGAGATTATTTTTGAATTATGATTTTAAAGTAAGAACAGCAAAGGAAATAAAGCTTACAAAGACTAGAGGTTCATACATAGAAGTAGTTTGTGGTTGCAAGTTGGTTTCCTTAAAATCAAGTGGGAATAAAACAAATTCTCATGACCCAATGAACTTTCATCTCATTCTTACAGCTTCAATAATAATAATGTACTCTGTTTAGCTGTTTCAACAGTTAAAGATACCTGGCATATTTTGGTTTTATTTTCTGCAAATAGGCTTTAGATTTGTGGTTCAAATATTTGTAAATTGAGAGTGTAATTTGATAAAAGCATGGATGAATTGCAATCTTGTCTGTTACGGTCCAGCTTTAGAAAAAGTACAGACACTGGCATTAGCAGTTAAAATAAAACCATGATGTTGTCTGTGTCAAAAAGTGAGTGTGGAACGTTGTCATTTCCTGCTGTAAAGCTGCAAAATCCTGGAAGTGCTGAAGTACTTCTTTGTTATCTTCCTTCTGCAGCTCTGAAAGTGAATCTGGCTCCCAAAGCGTGTGCGATCAGCTCGTGACCCCCACGGCATTAGCGGCTTGCACCAGGGTTGACTCCTGTTTTACTCCTTGGTTTGTGCCATCATTAAGTGTGTTGATCCAGTTTACCTGTTTGGAAGTCCACCTAAGCCATCATCTTGATCAACTTGGCACAGGTATGTACTGCTTTATGGAGAATAATAAAAACATACTGTTCACAGATGCTGCTTAAGCACTCTCCTGCTCTGTGTAGTCCCCATTTCCTCATTCCAACAGGCATTCTTGAAACAAGCCATCACAAGCAGCCACCAGTGGCACAGGCTTCAGGGTGAAACTGATGACTTGTGTGCACTGAGCCTGTGCACAGGGCTGGCAGTGAGGCTGGAAGAGCAGCCCCTTCCTGCCCCCAGAACGGGTAACTGTAGAAGCCTCTGTTTGCCATAGTCTGATTAGGGACAGCAGGTGCCACTTCACTTTTGAGCCATCTTAGTGAATGAATTTGATCTTTTAGATTTTCCAGTGTATTAACAGTACTGTTAAAATACTTGAAGATTTTGCAACCCGCTCAGTAAAAATTCCTTGGAAGAGCTCTAAGAACTGCAGATTTAAGTTATTTCAGTTATGATCACTTTCGGAGCTACATCTGGTTTTGTTCAGTGCTCTCTGTCATTGCATTAATAGCAAATACATTCCAAGAGATCTTTAGATTATTGTCTGATTTTCAAATGCCAGGAATGCTTTCTATGGAAGATGGGGAAACTTCTTGGATAATTTTGACAGGGACAGCTTTCTTTGTGTGTAGTTTTTGTGTTTCTGCAAGTATTATAATATATTCATTATCAAATCATACGAAGACTGATGTTCAATGACTAGCAAATAATTTCTTCTCTATCAGCTACCTTTATCAGTACATAATCTTCCTCACTATTACAGTGCAATTTCAGATGCTCAGCCTTTAAAATTATATATACTGGGAAAGGCAAAAATCAGATTAAAATCAAACACAGCTGTTTTATTTCTCAACAATGACTGAGCTTATGCTGTTGTTACTGTTGTTATAGCATCTAAAGGCCTTAAGTTTTGGGGCTCCTTTGTGCTATGTTATACACAAAGGGAGCACAAAACTTGTTGTATCCATTACATTTTGTAGCATAACAGGACTTGATCCTGGATAAGGATGAGTGTTTTGGTTCCAAATCTGTAGAGCACTAGAGCATACGCTAATTTTAAGCATGTGAGTAGTTCCAGCAATATAAATAATAACATCAATGGAAATATTCACATGCTTAATGTTACACAAGGGGTGTACGTGCCTTGCAGTGTCTGCTGCCTCAGTGCTCAGCACTTTGCACGACTGAGACTTCAACGAGCGCGATAAAATCTTCTTTGTGATACATTTCTCATGCTTTGGTCTCAGGATACTGTTTTGTTTCATTTCTAGTATTATGGGGTAGTATGTCACATTTCAGTGGGTTTGTGGTCTTGAACTGTCCATAATTACAGAAAAGACAACTTCCAGTGTGGAGGCTGTTGGCCTGCACAGTCACATGTCAGCAAATACTGTATTGCCAATTGTTATTGTGTTTGTAATGTGCTATGTGTGGAATATCATATACACCTACTGTAGCAAAAATTCTCCCAGAAATATGGTCCCTGTTCCAAATAGGTGGCAACCTGAAACATTGAGCAGTGTGGAGGTAAAGCAGTTTCGCTGGTTGGTTTATTTACCATGAAAAGATTTTGTTCTGCAAATACTTTTTGTTTGCAGCTGCTATTAATTATGATACTGTTTTACATCTAACAAATAGTGTGAACAGGATTAATTTTAGATTTCAGAAATGTCAACTCTTTGATAGATTTACTTGTTTTCATCTTATGTACAAGCAGTAAAAACACAATTTACGAAAACATAAAGAGTGCAGCAATGGTTCTAGACTTGTTTGTTCTTTTACTTTTCAGCACCACCAAAGTTTCTTCAGCCATTTTTATCTGATAAGAACATGCCATCTGAACTAGAATACATGATCATTTCCTTTGATGATCCTCATGTATATCTTCGTCAGTGGAATGATGAATCAGTGTTCCAGGAGATCCAGTTTTCAACTCAAGCTGACTGTAAACTTCTGGAGTGTCGAAATGTGACCATGCAGAGTGTTGTGAAACCTTTCAAAATCTGGGGGCAGATTGCTGTTTCCAGCAGCACAGCAGGAAGGCTGTTCGACTGCACGATAATGCTTGACCCTATTTTCATCAGCTTTGGCCAATACGCACTTCATTCTCTAAATACAGCAATTCAAGCTTGGCAACAGGTATGCAAACACAACAATGAGAAAAAATGTAGCTACTGTGATAAATTTCATAGCAAATTAGAATATCAGCTGCTTTCATTAGAATATTTCAAGATGTAAAAGCCCTAACTTATACTGAAATTGTTTTTTCCTAATAAACATTATTTCTGCGATAGCAATGAAAATTAGGAAAAAAGTATGTAAAGGTAAATTTAGCCAGGACAGCCTGAATTTCAGTGAAACTACATGGATTCATATCAGAATAATCAAACCCTGGTCTTGAAATGCAAAATATTCCATTAATTTATGAAAAGGTGAGTGCCTTTTCATGAGACACCGGCTCAGCTCAGTCTGAGCAACAGCACATATTGTTTCCAGCTACTACTTCCATCCTTATTGAAGTTCAACACTAGTTTCACATTACATTCTGTGCAAGCAGCATTAATGGCTGAAGCCAGTCCCAGTATAAGAAACTTGCTTCTGCAATGACCCCTCAAAGGCCTGTAATTCCCTGACTCCACTATAGCCTTGAAATCAAATCATTCTCTTCATCTGCCTGAAGACCTATGTGGAGCCTGGGAATTAATTACCTATCATGGCACTACAATAACAAAGCCCCCAAAAAAGGATAAAACATCTGTTTTATATCAAAAAATTCTTTTTTAAGGGCATTCCATGGTTTTCTTGTTGCAAAAGGACATTCATAAAACAAGATCTAGTGTGATTTA
Organism: Peucedramus taeniatus; assembly: GCA_013400575.1. Classification (NCBI taxonomy): domain Eukaryota; kingdom Metazoa; phylum Chordata; class Aves; order Passeriformes; family Fringillidae; genus Peucedramus; species Peucedramus taeniatus. The sequence continues at coordinate 12,994 of WBNO01013543.1, forward strand.
AATCTTCACAGCTGGCTCAAATATCAATGTGAACAAAAATCTTTGTAGCTCCAATTTCTGTTTTTTGTCATATTTTGAACAATGCTTTTAATAAAAAACAAACATAGAAAGTATAAGAGAGTCCTTGTAGGCTGTTTAAACCCAAAATATTTCTGACTTAGTACTAGTCCCTCATCTAAGACATGTGTGGCAACTACTGCAAAATGGCCTTCAGAAAGGTCAGTTTCCTCTTAGGATGAGGGAAAAAAAGATCTCTCAGACATAGCTATACATATAAATAAAATATGGTGCATAAATATTTAAATGTTTTAAACCACATCATAGTGTGAATGACTGACTGACTACTCTGTGCCTTGAAGGAATATTCTGAGTTGAAAAAAATGGAATTGTATATTTGATTAAGTAGAGCCATATGTCGCATGGTATATTGCTGACAGGTACATTCTATGAATAGTTGGTACTGATTTATACATGGATTTGGCAATGTTAACATGAGCCACAGGAGGATATAATTCTGTAATTGTTGCTGTAATTTTCTCGTTTCCTCTCATGTCAGGGGTACTTGCCACCATGTTCTGATGTGGTGGGTATCTAGCCCAGAGTATTTGAGATTAAAAACTTGCATCGCTTTGAAATTAGGGAACAGTTAACACACAAGTGGGCTCAAAATAGCTTATTAAATTAATTGTTGCCAAGATGTTTTTTATGTGACTTTGCCTCCAGTTTGAGGGGGTTGGCATGCCCTGAACGGGGAAGGAATACATTTCCCAATAATAAGCATTGTTTGATGTTTGCTGTTCACACAAAATGCAGTATGAATGCTACAACTACAAGCATGAATTTAATAACCAGGAAGGGTTATTTGAATTCTCCACATATTTTTTACTGGGTTAAAATCTGCAACAAGTGATGTTGGAGTCAGTAGACAGATGAAGCATGAAACAATTTGGCCATGCACCTTTAGGTCAGGAGTTCAGAATTAACAGAAGCCTCTGTCAGTGTCTTTGTTTCCTAGCTATGGACTGATTTTTGTTGTTGTTGTTATTTTTGGTGGGGGTTTTTTTGGTTTTTGTTTTTTTTTAATTAAGTAATGGTGAGCATTTCGAAAGTACATTAAGCCTAAAAAATACCAGGCTTTATACTTCTAAGTCACATGCTGAAAATCTGAGAGGATTAGCACTTTTTAAAAACAGTTTCCCCTTTTGACGTATTTCACTGTCTAATCTGAAACCCCTGTTTAACTACAAGCAGCAACTGGCTAATGCACATCTAAATGCGAAGCTAGAGTAGTGGGTTTAATAATTAAAGACCTGGGCAAGGAACTTCAATATTGTTATTAATCTAGTTTTATTATTTAATAATAACACAGAGACTATCAAATGAGATAGAAAATGCGTATTTCTTGTGAGCATACATTGGTGGACTGTATGGTATTTTTTCCCTTTATTTGGGCATTTAAGCCTTCATGAATTGTTTCACAGCCTTATTGTTTTGAGATATCTAGAGACAGAGGGTCAGCTGAGAAAACAGCTCCCCAGGTATGGTACAAAGGGTTATTTCTGGGGAAAAGCTTTTCCTTTGTGGTCTCACATAAACCAGGCATTGCAACTGTTTTCCCAAACTCCTCAGAAGTTAGAAAAGCTCCTGTTTAAACCTATTTTAGACCACTAGACCTTCTTTTCCTCAAGGTGTGCTTGGTGCTTAACCTTTCTGTTGGCAGTTGTGTAAGTTTTCTTAATGAGCTGGGATCAGTCAAAATGGCATCTGTGGTCACAATGGTTTCCCTGTCTTTCTACAATAAGCACAAAGAACAAAGGGAAAAGGATACAGAAGGTTTCTACCTGATAATGCCAGGACATTCCTATTAGAGTGAAGTTTAAAGAATCCTAAGGAAAATGTTCTTTTCTCTTAGAGAGCCTTCAAGGGAGACAAATTACAAAAGACTTTCTGTGAAAAAAAAACGCTAGGTGATCGTGTGTCTGTGTACATGGGAGGGAGAGAAAAAGCTTGTACTTTGTCTTTGGTAGCTTGTGAAGCACAAAGAAAATAACTTTGTGCATATGAAGAGGCCTAAGCTTTTATGGTGTGGGTTTTTTCCAGATCCAGAAATGCTTTGAAATAGCTGTGAGCTACGACACAAGCAAAAAGTCCTGAGACTGGGAAAGCCTGGTGACTAGTATTATGTGGGATGTTTTTTCCCCCTCTCTGAACAGAATTCACGAAATATTTGAAAGACCAATAAAAGTGAGACACTTTCCAGGCCTCTCTGAGAGAAAATAACAGCTGAAAAATGATCTAAAGAGGGGCAGGAAATTGTCCCCCAGGAACTGACCCTAATCTGTATCTGATTCAGGCTGTTAATCTTTTGCTGATTCTTTTGATTTGCTGTTTTAATTCAGAAAGGGATTTTTTTCTAATCCACACTTAGGTGTTTCCAGCTCCTGGAGTCATCATTCAGCCCTTCAGCATCATTGCCACACAAATGGCCTGGTTCTATTTGGTTTTGTTATGCCTGGTTTCTCTAGACATTCTTTTATCAATCAAGATTTCTTCACTTCATCCTTTTGCTGACTTTTTGACTTTTTTTTTCCTCCTTTGTTCCTTACTCTAGAAGCTTCTACTGTCAGACTTTAGCAGCAATGTGGGATCCAGTTCCCTGTAGATCCCCAAGGACAAAGAAGCATGGATGTCCAGTGCATAGTTGCCACACTGAGCTAAAGCATCCTCAAGTTTCCTTGATGTTCCTTTAGTCTTCTGTTGTTAACAGGACTGGAGGCATCAGTAGCTTTCTCTCAAGCCTGGCAGCACAGAGCAATGCCCTGTTATGCAAATCTTGGTGTTTCCTTGGTTAAAACTTTGGAACTATTATAAAATGGAACCTAAAATACCTCTTTCACTTACCTCTTTGAGAGCTGTTGTTGTTAAAAGCATTGAATTCTAGTAGCAAATCTAGCTTTCAAGACTAGTGATTAATGGCAGTCATTCATCAGCACCAAAATGTGTGCAAGTGTATTAATAATTCCTGATAGAATAACATTCCCCAAGCAGAAGTTCTAAGTTCTATGCATGCCAAAAACTCACTGGATTCTCTTTTCCCTCTGGGAAATGCAAAAACCTAAAGTTTGTGATTACCTACTTGAAACTAAGTTAGCTACTAAGGTAAAAAGAAGGAAGTTCATCATCTTACGGCATTGTTCTTTCAATCTCAGTGTATCAGCAAGAAAATATATTGGAGTGAAAAGAAAAAACTTTTCTTGAATTCCTCTGGGGTTGTGTATAGGTTTGACTCTAACAACATGCTGAGCTCTGTGAATAGTAAATCCTACCTTTTAAAAAGAACATTCTACAAAGCTGGAACAGGAAAATACATATATTTGCGGTAGACTTATGGGTATGTGGGTATGGCAGCTTGACAGTAAAAAGTCATAGATCCTCCACTAGAAAATGCCAAAATAAACTCTGCACTCACTGTAAATGTCAGCCTTTAGCACACTCAGATCTGCTACTGAATGTGATACAGACATACTGCTCTGTAAAGAGTTTTGCTACTTGGAAGAAGTGCAGATTTGGTTATGCTCACCTGACTCCTGTTTCACAAAAGATACCTGATCTTATGCAGAAGAAATAGTGAGATTTGGGAAGAAGTTTTAATGCAAATGTTCTCATGCTTAAATATTCCTAGGGTGAATAGTATTTGCACTCCCAGGCAGTCATTCTGACATTCAGTTACAAAAGGAATTACAACCTGCCTTGATTAAGGACAAAGAGGCAACAGACACAAACTGAAACACATAAGTTCCATCTGAGCATCATGAAAAACATCTTTACTGTGAGGGTGACCCGTCACTGGAACAGATTGCCCAGAGAGGTTCTGGAGTCCCCTTCTTTGGAGATATTTTAAAGCTGCCTGCATAGGATCCTGTGCAGCTTGCTCCAGGTGAACCTGCTTTAGTAGGGGCATTGGACTAGGTGGCCTCCAGAGGTCCCTTCTAGCCTCAGACATCCTGTGATTCTGCCTGTAGATTCACCTTAGGTTCTTCTGCAGTAACCAGTAGAGAACATGCATTCAAGGATGCTAAACTGGACATACCTTGCAGACTTCACTTCTCAGAAAATCTTCCATGTGCATCACCCAGTAATGTGCTACTAGCAATGCACCAAACTGGTTTTCAAGGATAACTAAGGCTGCATAGGTATCTATGAGGAAATATTTCTCTCCCTCTTGTTTGATCTCTGAATTTCTTCAGGCTTCCAGGCACATTGTCATCAAAGAGCTAAGGATCCATATGATTAGAAGCAGGGAAGGTGCTAGCTTTGTAATGTCTATTTAAAAGGTCCACTGAGAGAGCAAGGAGGGGAAGCAGTATCAGCTCTCAAAAACCATGGAGGTTCCATAAGTTAGAGAAAACATCATGGTAAGAAAGGATGAGAAACGAATAGCTGAGCTATGTTGTGAAGAGGGAAGTCAACCAACAGAAAAATATTGTCATAGCAATGTGCTAGGAAAGATGGGTCAATAAGAGGTAACAAAAACCACAAGAAGATGAATATTTTGTGTTAGAACCATTAAATTGCATAAAGACTATCCAAATGTTGATTTCTTTGTGTAATTGTTGCAGTTGCTGGATAGTTGCTTGTAAGTGGAAGGTGCCAGCTCACTCGTGACTGGGGCAGAAATATATGAGAGATGATCTCCAAATCAAATTGTCAGTCACACTTTGACTTCTCCCATACAGGGGATTAGACTTCGTGCCTTCAGGGGTAGAAGACCTGTAGCTGTGGCAATTTTTATGATTGATCATATAGTCTCATTGTGTCTACAGAGTAACAATCAGCCAGACAAAAATCAGCAAGACAGGGATGGAAAGATGCTGGAGGAGAAATATTGTAAAATCTACAATACTTTTAATACCCATTATTTTTTTCCCTATTAAATAACATGACACATTTTCAAACCAGCATCACAGCACAGGAGCTGTGAAAATACTCTACTCATGTCTCCTTTTTTTTTTCTTTAGTTGTCTTTTCAAGTGATGTGGTATCAGGAAGGAGGGAGTCTTCTGCTGATCCACAGCAATATTTCAAAGTAGAAGCAGAAGCTGGGGAAGAGGGACTGTAAACCTGTTGGCCTGAGAGCTCAGTTGTCAAGCACTGAGAAACCTCTTCTTGCCTCTCTGCTCCGGCTGTTGTACCCTGTCTGCCCTATGTAGTGTCATTTCCCACTGAATTTAATGTTGTAGAAGTTTTTTACCCAAATTAAAAAAAATTGTTTTATTGTCATTTTAAATCTTTAAGATTTGCATTGCAAAAACATAAAGTAGAATATTTTAAGTCTTAGGATATATTTTGTCAACCCAGAAGCTAGATTTTGCAGATTACTGTGAGGCCAAAGCTAAGGGAAGAGAACTTGCGTTTCTGTGTTGTAACAGTCGCCACTGGGCAGGCAGCTGCCAAATGTCCTGCAACTGACATTGATTCTTCCTGGCTCTCATATCCCTTTCCTTTCAGAACCAATGCCCTGAGGCAGAGGAGTTTGTCTTCAGCCATTTCGTGATCTGTAATGACACCCAGGAGACGCTGAGGTTTGGCCAGGTGGATACTGATGAGAATATTTTGCTGGCTACTCTCCACAGTCACCAGTACAGCTGGCGCTCGCACAAGTCCCCGCAGGTATGTCAGAAACAGCCCCTCCAGGGCAGCCTTTGCTGAAGCTGATGGTGGCTTCATGCACTGATTCTTCGGTTTTCTCTGTGATCTCAACCATCTCTAAAGCTCCAGTTCCTTTAGGAGTCATACACTGGGGCTGCAACACAGAGAAAAGGTAAACAAAGTGTGAGGAAAGCCAGAAGTCTTTAAAAGTTACTCAAGGGTAGAACTGGATGTGCACGTTGTGTAAAACAAAGCAGTTGTGTGAAGCTTCTGAAAAAGGGAAAGACAACTTGCCAGGTTTCTATAACTAAATGATCCATGTTTCCTGAGAGGTACATTAGAGATTTGGGGAATTTTTTTAACCAATTGTTTTTACCAGAAGCATCTGTTCACTGAAATTGTTAGCAGAACAAGGTCAAACTGGACAAAGCTCTTAACTTAGTGTTTGCCTTAGAAAATATTTGAAATTGTCAGAAACACCCCACTTACATAGTTTAAATAATATAGTTTCAGGGTTATTGGATTTTTTGTTTTAAGGATAAACACTGAAACTGAAATAAAATACTTTAAAACTATGAACAGGAAGTATTTCAATGAAACTATAGAATCATTCAAGTTGGAAAGATCTTTAAAATCAAGTCCAAACCAGTACTGCCCAGTCTACCACTAAACCATGTCCCTAAGTGCCACATCCACACATCTTTTAAAGACTTTCAGGGATGGTGACTCAGCCATTCCCTGGGCAGCTTGTTCCAGTGCTTGACAACATGAAGCAACTTTTCCTAATATCCAATCTAAACCTTCCTGGCATAACTTGAGGCTCATTTCCTCTTGTCCTATTACTTGTTACTTGGGAGAGGAGACCAACACTTGGGAGGTGGTAAAAAATAGACTTCTCATCTTTGTTCAAGACAGGACAACAACTTAAATCTAATTTTAAAAATGTTTATGAAATAGCAAACCCATTTCTTCTCTTTTCTTCTCTCTCTTCTTATATATGCAGCTCCTGCTGAGTAGGAAACTACAGAGCTGTGCCACCCATTTGCTGAGCAGTAGTCCTTCCCTGAAAAATTACTAAAATTTTCACAGATCCTAGGAGGAATGTAGTGAATTTAGTTAATTAGGAGTTCCTAACTCCTCTAGAGCCTTAGGATATACCAGTCTTAGCATGTGAGAAAGAAGGCAAATTTTGAATGATAATTCTAAACAGGAGTTGTGCCCACTTTCACTGCTGACAAGTTTCAAGTTACACTGGGAGGCAGAGATGGCAGATTTACTGTGGTTTTCATTCACATGTCAGCTGATGGATATGCAAAACTACTGAATTTTACATGAATGTGGTAATCTGTGCAGAGCAAAATCTGCCAGAGTAAACAATTGCAGTTGACACTGAAGTCAGGGCATAAGTTAAGAGGAAGCCAAGCTCATAAAGGACCATCTTAGCCCAGCAACAGAGGAGCTGTTATAAAAAGTGTATGCTGGTGTAATAGTGACAGAGAGAGGACTTTGAGACTCTGTAGTACTGTATGTCCCTTTCCATGTTTTAAAAGAAGACACGTTTTCTCATACACACAGAAGGCCTGTGATGCCCATCCCACAGGAGAGCAAACCAAGTGGTGACTGAGCTCTGTGCAGCTGGGCACGGGTCAGATGTGGGACAAGATCCCCACTCATCAGGTGCCATAGGATTACAGTTGTAATTCCCCTTGGTTGTGTGAGGGAGAAAGAAAGCTAACTAAGTGTAAACTATATTTCATAACCAATTATCACTTGCATTTGTAGCACCCACCCAAAATTACTTTTAAACCTTTTCATAAATACATGGAAAAAGAAGAAGGAAATGTTTAAAGCAATGTAAATAAACCCAGAAATGAGTAAGGCTTTCCTCTTAAAAATTTGTTGCATTCATTTTCTGGTTACTTAATGAAATTATTCAGTTGTGAGAATCCTTATTTTAGATAGATCTACTGAAGGTGTAGTTCTGAGTATGGTGTATATTCAGTAATGGTTCAAACTGGAAAGAGTTTTAAAAATGAAGATTATCTCAAGCAAGTGAAAAGTTGAAGAATTAGAACAACAGCTCATTACTGATATTTTCTCTCAGTTGCAACTGAACTGCTAAAAACCACCATCAGAATATATGGCATTAGACATCTAACACCTGGAAAATTTAAACTGTGCTTTCAGTCACAGACTTGAGCAGTGCAAAACATTCCATTTTCATGGCTGCTATGTAAGTTTCTTATTAAATGAAGAACAAAAGTGCAGGATGAAAGGTGGAAAAGTCCATCAGAAAACCAAATCACACATAAGGAAATGGGTGAGATGACAGTAGGAGCTTCAGATTAATTTTTCAGATATTCATTCTTCAGCTAACAGCTGATGATGTCAAAGGGTTTCCCCATTCTGTTTTGCTCTAATCGGATTTAGATTCACTGAAGAATTGGGCTGATAAAAAGTCAGGAGTGTCATGATGGATTCCTGTGTCCCAGGAGATGGCAGAGCTAACAGCTGACTCCTGACTCAGCCACACTGCTGGCCAGCAGGCTCTTCTAGGAGGGAGGTTATACTTCCCTTGTCCCAAACTTTGGAATAATTTCAACATGATTTCTGCTCTCTTAATATTTTTAAACAGCCATGTCTTTCTGGGAAATTTAGAGATGAAAAAACAGCGCTGAGGTAATTTCACTGAAACTATATGGAAGCACAGGCTTTCTACACACAGTTGAGATAGAAACAAATTTTCTTTTCAAAGGTCTTGTAAAGAGAGAACCTTGGCATTCCCCTATAAGCCTTTGTTTATTGCCAATATGAGTCCATTGTAAATACAGTATTCAGAATGGCAGTTCATCTAACCAGTACAATCTTTTGTCGTTTTAAATCATACAAAAAAGTTTGTTTAAATATTATTACAAATGTTGTCATGTACATTTTTTAAATGATTAATACAAATCCTTGAAATGTAAACAACAACTCAATCAAGACATCAGGTTGTCCATTATACTATGGCACTTTTCTAATTGTTTCCATGCAAAACTATCTAGCAGCTTATTATCCAAAGGTCAGAATAATGCCCAAGCAAGGACAAACCCTCTGAGTGTCATATTCATGGAATGCTAGATGACTTCATAGTTATGAAATTATTTCATTTCTCATGATAATTCCTGACTTGCCAAGTTAGTGAATTTTAAGAACTCTGAGAGCAGATTGTAAGATAAATGTGAAATAATCCATACTTCTGGAGTCAGGGACTTCCCTCCAGGCATTAGTTCATACTTGACTTACTTGACTTACTCTTGGGGATAAAATGAGTTAGGACAAGGTCTTAGATACCACATTCTCTTACTGGGAAAGAAAACCAACTTGCACAACTTTGGCTGGCTCATGTTTCTTGTTACACAGGCACTAAGAAGCAGCGGTTGCCATGAAATACTTTATTTAACCTCTGCAAAATGTTTTTTTTAGTATGGCAAGGCAGTTCAGTTAAATGAAAATAAATAGTTTTAAAAGGATTGTATTTCTTCTACATTCGCATCAATAAAATTCTCCATTTTTCTTTTGCTAATTAAGAATAGAGATGCAGTAATTGCCCATTTAAATTATTTAACACAATTAAATATATATACACCTAATTTTTTTTTTAGCAGAGTTTTATAATGCTTTATTTACATTTAGAATTCATTTTATCATTAATGAAACCATAGGCTAAATTTTTTTTAAATTCAACTTTTTTATGTTACAAAAACAGCTATAGCACACCAAGGATTTGGATTTATCAGCTCTTGATGGTGTTCCTCCAACTGTTTGGCTTAACTTAAAGCTCCTTGCTTCCTTCATTTTTTCCCTGCCTGGATCCTTTACATTTCAGGGAACCTAACCTTTCTTTTTTAACTTTCTCTCTGATTCCTGCAAGTCTCAACAGTTTGGCTAAGATTTCAGTAATAAGTCTGAGGTCTGATGCTCACTCTTCTAGGCCACTCCATCATCCCCCACATTTTCCTCAGATTTCACGAGGTTTTGGCCCCCCCTTAGGGATAAGACACCCCCAACTGTATAGTCCCTTTCAGAGCTGGGGTAGGTCCAAAAGTGATGGTATTTGAGGCTTTAAGCAATTCTATCTAAAGCTGCCAGATTTTGTGAGTTCCTTTTGCAGATTTTAATGAAAGTTAGAGGTCTGTTAGACATCATTAAAAGGGAAGAGAAGATACATCATTCCTGTGCTCTACAGACAACACTGGCTCCTACATTATTATTGGATCGAGTCTGCACTCCTTATCTTGATCTTCACATTGTTTTGTGGGATGGGCCCCAGTTACATCAAAAGTCATGTTTGTCTCCAAGGCAGCTGTGTTTTTTAGATGAACTGGGGCATATGATACATAGGGTGAAACTCTGAAGTTAGAAGAGATCAGATCTTCCTAGTAATTTACTCAGAGTTAAGGAATTCTGTCTTGCAAGACAGTAGACAATTGGAGGGTCCCACTAGGGATCACAGCAAATGTAAAAACCAGATATCCATGTGAGAGTCTCCTGAATGTATTCTGCAGAGATTGTTTGCTTATGAACAGACTGCAGAAATTGTCTATAACATGTTAGTTATTGCTAGTTGTTTTCCCCACACTCAAACTTCAGCAGAGTCCTCTGAGGAAGCGCAGAGTGATGGATTTAAGTTCATTTGTGTGCTTTCTATGCAAAACATAATGTTGCATAATAGAAGTTTTTAGAAAGTAGCAATTCTCAAACCTTTCTGTAGTCAGTTCTCAAACCTTTCTGTAGTCTCCTTCCAGGACTACAGTAACAGTTGCACATTATCACTTTTCACCATCTTTAATTTGAAGCAGCGCATATAATGGATAAAAAATCAGTTACTATGTTGAATTGGGCAATGACTTCAATGAGAATATGGGTATTAATAAAATATATTTATTTCTTATCAAAGTAAGTAAATATACCTGAAACTGTCATTTTATTGCTATTTATATAGAATTTGAGGGAAAATATATCTATCACTTCACTGATCATATACTTACAAAGTCTTGAGTAGATATTAGTTCTGGTTAGTACATTATTAGTACCTTCACTGGAACATATTTTAAATTTCTCTTATTTTAAATAATGTGTCTGTGAACACAAATTCTAAATTTTATAGACATACTTTTGAAAGGCTATTGTAGTTTTACAAATAGCGAATTTGCTATATAAGAACCTCCTCATTCTACCAAAAAAAAGACTGAAGCCAAATTTTGATTCATGTTGCAGAAGGATCACAATTCATTGTTACTTACTTCCAAGTTACAGTTCTTTCAGATATTGTGTTATATAATGTGTAAAATTATATGCAGTACTCTGGGTTTAAACTTAGAAACTGTAACTTATATATCAGTTGTTATTGGAATATTTTCCTATTTTACTGTTTAGGAATGTTACAGGTTCTCTGAACAGTCTCTTGTACTTTACATAATCCCCCCCAGGTTGTTAGCGAACAACATGAGGCAAAAAAAGCTGTATTTTATTTTATACTATATTACATGCAATTGAATTTCTAGATAATAGCTGAGTCAGGTAAGGATTAATATTATCCATGAATGTTTATCATTTGGTTACTGTTCCTTAACCAAAAGACTCTTCTGCAATGTGTAGGGTGAGTTTGTACCTGTGAGGTTCAGGTCTGCTTTGCTGCAGGTGATGTTGAGGTTCACAACATCTCCAGGAGCCCCCAGGGTCAGAGTTTATCTGCCAAGTGTGGCCTTTTTTCTGCTGGCCAGCATGGGGGTGATGGAGATTGCCTTTTTCCATGGTCTGTACTGGCTTTTTGTCCTACAAGGGCTGATGGTATAGAACTGGCCAGATCTCCCAGGTCACATGAGAAAATGAAGCCAAAGTGAAGTTCAAGCTGTTTTGGTGGCCACTGTGGCTGGTAGTGTGCAAAATAAATTTCATTCACTGTTTTTCCAAATACTAGTTGGTTTTATTGTTGTGAATCCTCGTCCTAGTCAAGAGCCATGTTATATTGTAAAAACATAGTAAAAAATACAAATCAAGCTTCTCCTTTAATTTTTCAATTAAAAATTTCTTTAACTTCAAGTCTTAGAATTCAGCCTCCATCTCCAGAGCTAAATTTCCTCCATGCTTCTGCCTTATCACAGCTTTTACTATCTTCTATCTTTTAAAATAACTGCTCCCACACCATTTACTAGGTCCTCACTTGATTCTTCCCAAACTCTTAGAGTTCATAGCAATTGCTCTTGTTCCCTCCAAAAAAACTTTTTCTACTTTCATGTAGAAGACAAATACAGTCTAAAGAACCTTGGTGAAACCAAGTTAAATCTGGTGAATCTACAAGCAAAGTAGAAATCAAATTTGCATCACTAAGCATTTTGAGGGCTCAAGCTTTAAGTACTTACACAGCTGGAAATTGATGCCTTTTCTGGACAGGCTAAATTCTTAGTCTCACTTCTAATCCCCCATTTTAGTTCTCATGCTTTGTCATATGACACACACTTTATTTACTCAGATCATATCCTTCACTCACACTAACTGAATACCTAAGTAAATTTTGAGGCGCACATAGAAACATTCTGTGAAGAGGCATGATAAAGATATTCTTTATTTGAAAGATAAAGCTTTTCTAGCCATTTGCTCCAATAAGAGCAGCTTCATGTTAATCTGTCTCCCTTGAAGTAATTTCTGTTCCTCTCAAAACAGAAAGCCATAATGGCTAGGAATTACAAATCCAAACCCCAGCCAAGTTTAGTCAAAACAAAACTCTCTGGGTTATCTGCTGGTATATTTCCCTGACAGAAAATGCAGAAATCAAATATTTACATGAATGAGTGCCTATCTTCACGTATACAATAGATAGTCTGTTTAAATTCTCTCTAAGCTACAAATTTTCGTTTATCAATGGATTGTATATCTTAGAATGCTTTGAAGTGCATTTTTTTGTACCTTAATGCAATGAATTCTTTTTTCTCCTAATATAGGTCCCATACCTAGCTATATTTGTTGAACTTTTTTGGACAGAGTGTCTAATAAATTCTTAGAATTAGCATAAAGCTTGAGCAATGAAGGAGTTAATGACAATTATTGCAAATCTTTAGTATCAGGTAACTTTGAAACCTGTTTGGTCACAGCGAGGTGCAAATAACACCAAGGTTCTGGGTTCAATCCCTGTATGGGCCATTCACTTAAGAGCTGGACTTGATGATCCTTGTGAGTCCCTTCCAATTTAGAAAATTCTGTAAATTTGTAAATCTGTTTTCTGCTAAAATTGTGCTAATGTCTCATTACTTAGTCTTCTAAAATCACTGCCATTTTTATTTCCTGCCATATATTTCTGCCTCACTTAGTGTCATTTGCTGATAATTTCTAGCCATCTTTTCCAGAAATCTCACATTTAACTAATCATTCAGAGATCATTTTTTTGTTTTCATGGAATGCTCAAGAGTAAACTTATACAGCACCCAATTCTTATACTGTTAGGTCATTAATACAAATATATTAGATATCTTTAAAGTAAATTATGAAGGCCGTATCCTTTGTGTTTACCAGTATGCAAATTGTATGTTTGTAAAATAAGAAAATGCCAATAGATTATAATAGCTCTTCTTTATTTTTCTTTCTGAATCTTGGAGTTAAATGCAGACTAATCACTACACAAAAAATTAGTCAGACAGCATTTGGGAGCTAATGACTGCTCAGGGAAAGCTGACAGCATGTTCCTTGGGAACATTCAACTCGTGAGCAAAGCTGTTTATACAGGGTGGGAGACATCCTAATGTTGTAGCTACATGTAATTACTAATTGTCAATTATGGCATTTACATGACATCTATCTTTGGAGCACACAGTATTTTGTGGGCCTGCTAGCTGAAACTGACCACTTAAGTACCTTTTCTCATTATTTGGCTGTAATTTCTAGCTACCATTCTCTCCAAAGTAAACAGTTTTCATGTTTCTCCTAATTTTCATATGTGATGAGATTTATTCCCAGCTGCCTCTGTGAGAAACTGAACAGATTCCAGCCACTGCAATTGGATTTTTTGTTGTTTTCTTTTTCCTTTTCTTTAACTAATGCTTCAGAATCAAAGTGACATGTTTGTTTATGAGTTTGGCTATCCTAGTGTACAGCCTCCCTCAACATAACCTTGACTATAAAGCTGTGCCCACACGTGTGCACATCCAGATGCCTGTCCTTGCACACATGGGCACGTATCAGCTTTGTGCTTCCAGCATAAAACTCATTTGAATCTGAATGCAGCAGTCATCACTCTTGCAAATTCAAAAGCCACCCACTGAATGGAAGTTATTGTTCTGTGTGTAACTTGTGCTGAGGATACCACAAATTGCAAACAGGCTACTGAGTTGTAATATCTTTGAAAGTTATTGCTGTGGTTGTTTCTTAAAACAATGAAGGAAACCCCAACATCCAGCCCTTCACTAAGTCCAACTGACCAGACCCATGGTGAATGCTATCTCTTTCTGGAGACAAATCATGGAAGGACACAGTATTTTACAAGTTTCATTTTTTGCTAGTGTAAATAATCAATCTTTGGGCCTGATCCTGTTCTCAATTACTTAAATTAATTAATGACAGATGTCCAAAATCAGAGTGAAATTCAACCCTCAAGAGGGAACTCCCACAAGGCCTTCATATGACTGTTTTAAAGAACTTAAGTGATGCTTAGGCTCTGTGCTGGCCCTCTGCAAAGAATAAATTTTACCCAGAATGCTTATTGCTTTGATCCCTTATATATAACTCACATCCTTAAGTTTGCACAGCCACAAAAGATCTATACAGAGCTAAATAGCCAGATCTTCAGCTGGTGTAAATTTATGTAACTTCATTGACCTACATGGAACAGTACCAATTTTCACTACTCTGACTTAAAGAATCTCCATGGGACAGAGGTAAGTGCGTATGGTGGGTAAATGGATGAAAGGCTCTTCAAATGATGAAAGACTATATTGCTCTGGAAGTGATTTAAGTTAAACTGGAAAAAAGCCACTCCTTTTCCGGAATAAATCACATAGGGAGTATAATTACGCAGTTAAATTTCTTCTCATGCAGTCAAGCTTGAACTTACCACCACATTTGTGTAAGAAATGAAATATTTCCCATCTCTCAGCAATATACCACATTCTGCATTTAACAGACACATATATGCAAGCCATACAAGTCCTTTTTTATTTTCGAAGGGAAGGGTATTTATAATTTTCTGTCTTATTCTGAAGGCAAAAAATCTGGCATGGACCTGCGTTCCATATCACCTTGCTGGTAATAGAATGGGCTTCTAGAACAATTTCAAAGGCAGTGAATAAAATCTCTTATTTCCTGTTTTATGCTCTCTAATCTACTTGCCTTTTTTTTTTTTTTGTGGACAGTTGTGTGCCTGGATGTTAAATATACTGTTAAAGCAGGTAATTTATAGAAATGCATGATTCAGAGCTATTTTATGGTATTGTTGCTTCTTCTGATTGTGTCTGAAATCACAGAGTTACAGACTGAATGGATCATTCAGACAACTGGTGTGCTTAGCATTGCTGAGATTTCAAACCAAGAATATTTCTCTGTCATGGGAATTTATATTCTACTGCAAAGCACTTTTTTTTCTCAGTTATGTATTGAAGTAGTAATTTCTTTCTTTCCAGCTGTTACACATCTGTATTGAAGGCTGGGGAAACTGGCGGTGGTCTGAACCATTCAGTGTGGACAATACAGGGACCTTTATTCGCACCATTCAGTACAAGGGCCGGACAGCATCACTTATTATCAAGGTTCAGCAGCTCAGTGGAGTGCAGAAGCAAGTAAGGATTTGATCCAGTTAGGAAAAAATAACATGAGGTTGCCTATTCATGAATTAGTCACTTTGTTATTTATTCTCTCCTACTGGGATCTGCAAAAAACAAGTACAACAGTCTTTTGGGGCTATTTTGGGGAATTTTACAACTCTTTTCTTCACTTTGGTGTCGACCTTAGCATTTAAAAGCTCAGTTACCAACATGTATTTTATATGCTCCAGTAAACATCCCTTTGCGTGGTTCATAAGTTCTGATAGTGTTAAGTTACATAATCTCTTACATGTTTTAAGCTCTTGAGAAATAGATTTTTCTCTTATTTTTTTTAAGAAACTGTTCATAGTATATTCTAGGTAGTAATTCAGGCCTACATATTTTTTAAAGTTAAAGAATTGCCAAATTAACATTTGAAAATCATCTGCTGTGCAATAACTTTCCCTTTACTATCTTTGTAAAGAGATGTGTAATAACAGTGCAGCCGTTCTGCCTGCATTGACAGAAGCCAGAGCATGTGGTGGACAGAACATGCTCAGCTCATGGATGTGGCAGAGCTGTACTGCACAACAGCAGTACAGCTGACCAGACAGGAGCAGTGCCTGGTGTCACTGAAAGTCCTGCTGAGATTTCTCGTGGTGGGCTGTAGCTCTGGTGTGTGTCCCATTCATGAAAAAAAAAATTATGATGGTTGTACAGGGCGGATACACATGGAATGGTGTTCCCTGATATAGCTTGGAAAAAGCCAAACACATCTCTACAGTAAACAATTCATGCATGATGGACAGCAACAACGCCGAGTCTAATCTGGTCATTTTCTAGGTGTGTGCACTTAAATACAGAAACATGTTACAGTAATTTAATGAAATTACAAGCTTTAAAATGGCAGACACACTGTGAGAGCTCTGGATCATTAGCTTGTGATGGGAATGTGAGGTAGGCTAATCCATAGCCACCTTTCTGAAATACATCCCTGTGACTGCTCAGAAATGTCTCAACATTCAGAGACCATCACAGAACTCTTAAAATCCAAACCAGAACTGTCAGCTGTGGGCAGTACTGCTGCTTTCAGTGGAAAGGAAAGTGGATGCACTAAGTGTTTCTTTCAAGTGTGGATACTGCCTTAGCAATATTTCAAGCATTTTAATGCCTAGATTTCTATGAAATTGAACATACATTTGGCCAATAAAAATAATGGTTTACCAGTCACTGCCTTCAGCAGTGCTTGGGGAGATTATTCTTCTACAGGTTTTTACTCTCTAATTTAATTTTGACTTTTCTTTTCACAATTGTTTACATAAGAGCTGTATTTTTTGTGTGTTTTAGATCCTAATCTGTGGAAGACAGACAGTTTGTAGTTACCTTTCTGAAAGTATTGAACTGAAAGTGGTTCAGCATTACATTAGTCAAGATGGACAGGCTGTTGTTAAAGAACATATCAACTGCCTTGCAGCCAAGCAGAAATTGCCTTCATATATCCTAGAAAACAATGAGCTCACTGAATTGAGCGTGAAATCTACAGGAGATGAAGACTGGTCCCAAGACGTATGTCTAAGTTCTAAACACACAGAACACAGCACTGTCATTCAGGTATGACTAGAAATGGGAATATGGAATAGAGCATTAAAAATGTCTGAGAGAACTGAGCACTTCGCATTTAGACTTCTGTTTGATATAATGAAATAATGAATGTTATCATCCTGAAATAATGTTAGTGTAATGCTGATCTTTCTACAAACAGGTACCATCTTCAAAGAGTTCCATTACATATGTGTGGTGCACAGTTTTGACTTTAGAGCCCAATTCGCATGTGCAACAGCGATTAGTAAGTACATTTGATGTCTCTGAAATCTAAATGTTCATGCCTCATATGTCATTTAGTAAATTAAGGTCAGAATGACCCACTGTAAAGATTTACCAATAGTTTGTTTCAACAGTTGTAACACTGAAATAAAATTTGCTCTAAATTGATCTATTTTTTTCTTTTTGTAGATTGTTTTCAGCCCTCTTTTCATTGTAAGGAGCCATCTTCCAGACCCTATTATCTTACATATAGAGAAAAGAAGCCTGGGACTGAATGAAACACAAGTGATTCCAGGGAAGGGACAAGAGAAAGCACTGCAAAATATAGAACCTGATCTTACACACCACCTGACTTTTCAAGCCAGGTAAAATACTCATCTTCCTTGAAAATGGTTCATTTGTATGAAAAAGAAATAATAATTTACACTTCGACTTCTTCTGCATTTTTTCCCAAAGTGTGCCGTGCCCAGAGGGGATATGACAGAATAAGCATATGTAGCTTCTTGTTCATATAATATGAAATTATATTGGAGGAAATACTAAATTTGGTATAACTATCCTAAGCACACTGGCATTTGTTTACTTAAGCAGTCCGTATTCTTGTGTTTTAAAAAATAAATTCCTGAATTATATTGAAATGGTTTTTTGAGAATACTGAAGAGTTTTTAGGGTCATTACAATGTCATAATAAATCCATGCATGTCAGTAAGTTCTCAAGAACTTGTTGGGCGTCATAACTCGATTCATCCATGATTACCATGAGAGTGTTCTTGCTGCAGAGTACACTTGGGAAGCCTCATTAGAGAAAGTGTTAATGCTAATGCTTGATCTTGTTGTGTAAGTGACTGAGTTTGTTTTCAATGACAGGGAAGAAGATGATCCATCAGAGTGTGCTGTCCCTATCTCAACTACTCTGATTAAACAGATAGCAACTAAATCCAATCCAGGTGGCAATGTCAGCCAAGTGCTCTCCGAGTTCTATGGCATTGCCAGTCCTCCCCAGCCTGCATGGCCTTATAATAGGAAGGATTCAGACAGGTAATTCCTTGCTAAACCTTTTTCATGACTGTTGCATTGCCTCCCCAAATAAGCTGAAATGACATTCTAGAAGACTGTATGGAGTGAACATTGAATATATTTTCAGCAACTACATAATTCCTACATGTAAACTGCAGAATCTGTGGCAGGTGGGGAAAAAAGTTAGGTCAGCCTTAGGGCTGCCCTTGTTTACATTGAGAAGATTGCATCAGTAGGGACTTTTAAAAAATTGAGCCATTTTTTGTGAATGCACTGTCTTTACTGCAGCTCTAGAGGCTGTTGTTTATTCAGCTGCTGTTTGTTTCAGTAGAGACACAGGGAGTTGCTGTAGAAGTAGTTGTTGGGGAAGCAAAAAGGAAATGTAATTTGATGACTACAAAAGTCACAGGTTTAGCTCTGAAGGACACTGGTAACTTTGTTAAGGCATTTATTAATTGGCTAAATTCAGGTTGAGCTTATGGAGTTAAAAATATGCTGTTACAGCTTACACCTATCTAGATCTTTCTGACAGCACCTCAGCGTGTTTCAGAATGATAAGGTAAGAAGAGAAGTTTTTCTATCTCACAACCAGAAAAGCCTTGCAAATTTCTGAAAATGACACCTTAGCATTTGTAATCTTGAATTCATTATTCCTTTGGCTTTAATTTTTTGCTTATTTGTTTTTGACAGCAATGAACAGCTCTCTCAATGGGATAGTCCAATGCGGGTAAAGCTGTCAGTGTGGAAACCGTGTGTTAGAACTCTGCTTATTGAACTCCTGCCCTGGGCATTGCTTATCAATCAGTCCAAGTGGGACCTCTGGCTGTTTGAAGGAGAGAAGATTCTTCTTCAAGTACCTAGTGGGAAAGTAATTATACCTCCCAACTTCGAGGTAACTTTGCCATTCACATTAGCAGGCACAGTTCTGCTAAACACACTGATTCTGAAGAATGGTTATTACTCCAGATGATTCCCACTTTCCAGTTCCTGTGTCTGTTTTTCTGTTAGTCATATGATGAGGACTAGCAATAACAATAGGAATTCACCACACTGACTGAATCACTGAGGGGGTAGCACAACATACTTGGTAGCAGTGTTTGAAAAGCAACGTCCTAAAGATGCATAGTTAAAAATTGTCTGCAGGACACTGTAAGAAGAAGGCCTTCATTCCATCAGCAGCCTTTTCCCCTTCCTCTCAGTTCAGCCAAAGAATCTGCAACGTGGTTGTAAGGTAGCAGCCCACGAAAATTGCTATAAAGGCCAAATAAAGACTTTGTGCCAATGTGTCACTTGAGAAATTGCTGACCACAGTAGCAAAATTGACAGCCTGAAAGGAGTATTTGGTTTGAGAGCACTTTATTTAATGTTATTTCATAGCTTTTAATGAAGAAAGAAAGAAAAGGAATGAAGAAATTTTTTTTCTTCAATGAAGAATTTTCTTTTAATGAAGAAAGAAAGTTACCAAGAAAAGTTGATAATGACACAGAATGAACTAGAATAGAGGAAGATTTTTTTTTAGAATGCCTGCCTACCTTAATTCAGTGTAACAGGTCTTCCCACATATCTTGACCATGCACATTTTTCTTATTATAACTCCAATATTCTTTAGTTTCAAAATAATTAAGGTGATTTGACAAAGCAGCTTGTTAATTCCAGTTAAGCAATCTGATACTTCCTGTTTATTCTGTCATCCTTTTTCCCCCCATGTGTCTGTTAGTAAACAACAGGTCTGCCTAGTAACACAACTCAGTGTAGACTACAGCCTTGATCCCCTTTGAGGATCAGTTCCTTATCCACCTTGTGGTTTCATCTATTCTTGTACCACATAGAAAGAATCAGAGGAAGAATGGCAGGAAATTATATTCACTGCCTACTGGGAACTGCATTTAGAACTGTAGTAGAAGTGTATCAAATTGTGAACAACTGATGATCAGTCATTTTTTCACTTGCAGGAAGCTTTTCAGGTTGGAATATACTGGGCAAACACTAATACTGTGCACAAATCAGTGGCAATTCAACTGGTTCATAATGTGACCTCCCCAAAATGGAAGGATGCTGATAATGGGGAAGTAGTAACGTTGGATGAAGAAGGTTTTATTGAAGCTGAAATTAAACTTGGTGCTTTTCCAGGTCATCAAAAGGTCAGAAGAAAATTATAATGATTTGTAACTTTATCATGTAAAAACAAAGTCATATAGCAGATAAAACAATCAAATGTATGCAGTGTGAAAGCTTCTCCCTAATTATGTTAATATATGTCGAACATAAAGAGAGTATAAACAATGTATGAAATATAATTTAAAGAATTACTTTGCCAAAAACATACTGTGCAACCCATAAAGATAATACAATATCTCCTGGAAAAAGAATTAATGAATTTTAAATCTTGTTTGGATAACATTGACAGATGCAACTTCAAAAGTACGTGATGTGGCTCCAGTTATGAAGTGCATGAATACAGGGAGGATTTCTTTGATTAGAAAGAGAACAGCACTTCTTTTGCTTCATTTCACTACCTTTTGTGGTTTTGTGTGACAATCACAATTTTCATTATCTTACAGTTATGTGAATTCTGCATTTCTTCCATGGTACGACAAGGTATACAAATTCTACAGATAGAAGATAAGACAACAATAATCAATGATACATCATATCAAATCTATTATAGGCCACAGCTTTTTATTTCCAAATCCCACTCAGGAGAAGAGGTAAAACACTATAGATACTGGTTTTGTTTGTATCTGTGAAAATGGTTGTTTACATCTGAATCTGTATTTAGATGAGCTGCATATAGCAGAGCTTGGAACAGAAATCTTTAGACATAATAATCATAAAATAATGTATATCATTTAGTATACTGAATCCTGGGTAAATTCATCTCCAGTAATTAACTGTGTTCAGAAATCTGTGCAAGCAGCAAATTCTTGCACATTGCAGAATTAGTTCTGCCTGTTCTCCATCTGTTCAGGCACTAATGGCCATTTCTGTAAAATAGGCAGCATAATCCATAGTAGCTGTTGAAAATGTTCTCAGAATTTTTACTGAGTTTGCCTGTAAAAGAGGTATATTGGCCTGGCAGGCTGAAAACTTTTTGTTATCCTTTTGGGAAGATTCCAGTTATCTAAGCAAAGCTGAAGTACTAGAGATGTGCCCAAAGTTTATGTATTTAATAGACTGCATCAAATTGTGAATATCAGTTTTCTAATAATCTCACAGAATATTTAAGGACTAGCTTGCAGGAACCAAAATGTATGCATAGTCAGTATATTTTAATCAACCATTTATACAAATTTATTGAAGATGACATTCTTAGTAAAATATGTGGAAAGAATTCTTAGGGTCCAACTTAATAGAAGAGCTGGCAGATCCACAAATTTTTAAAGTTCCTGTTTCTGTATTGTTTTCCGTCTGCTTTTGTTTTCTTCACATCAGTATCTACAGTTGTGCATCACACATTTTGTGGCAGTCTAAATATAGGGAATTTGGAGAATGCTGAGGCTAAAATCCATTCTTATTTTTGTAACCCTAAGTGGATTTTGTTCACACAGTTGTGTTACAGGAATGTAACTTGATTTTGGTAGAGCTATGCTGTGCTACTGAGAGCCGACTGTAGATCACAGAATTAGAGAATCGCAGAAAGGCTTGGGTTAAAAGGGACCTTAAAGATCATCTAGTTCCAAACCCCTCATCATGAGCAGAGACATGTTCCACTAGAGCCGGTTGCTCAGGACCCCCAGATAGCTGTGCTACAGACCTATACCCGAAGGCAGAATTTGGCCAAACAGCCTTTCATGCAATGCACTTAGTGCAACCTTTCATTAGTTGTGGCTACTAGAGAGTGTTCTGTGCAAACATGAATAAACCTCCTTTTAGGAGCCAGCATGCCGTGCTACCTCCACCTTTTTTGTTTCCAGGACTTCCACTGCCCCGATAGCGCGGTGTTCAGCGTCGGCCCGGCCGGGGAAGGCTGCAGCGCGGCGCTGAGCGCCGTGCCCTGCTGGGACCTGCTGTGGGAGCCGGGTGTCCCGGCGGAGGGAGCGTCTCTCGGGGACAGGCGCCTGGTGCTGAGCTTCAGCAGTGCCGGCAGCCGCCGGCTGTGGAGCCTCCCGGCCGTGGTCAGCGCGGAGCTGGCCAGGCAGAGCGTGGCGGTGCCCACGGGCGCGCGGGCCGAAGGTGGATTCTGCACCAGGTACTGGGCGCTGGGCACTCTCCAACAGCGACCTTGGCTTGTTGCTGTCAAGCCTCAGCTAGGCAGAAACCATAAGAGATTAATGCAAAAGTCAAAGTAACACATGCCCCCCATATGTAAAGGCAAGTCTTACTTTAATTTAGAAATTATCTTCTGATGGTTTTGATGTCTTTATTGTGAATGGTTTAGTGATATGACCGTGTACGAGTTGTACACGTTTTAGAATGTATGGCCTGCTGTTTTTTTTCTGTGCATGCAAATAAGAGCATGAAAAGCTTATATTGGGGAATTAAGTTGTTTTTTAATTTGTGAACAACAATTTAAGAGTTCAAGGACAGTGTGTAATAACACAATACAAAAATTTAGGTTTTATTTATAAAAGGTAGACATATATTTTTTGTAAGCATAAGAAGAGGCTAAAGAAGAAAAAAATAAAAGGGATTAACTATGTTGAGATTACAGCAAGGAAAAATTTAAATTTTTAAAGTTTGAACTGTGCAGTTTTGCATTCTATTTACAAACTTATGGAACCAGCTAGTTAAAAATAGGAGTCCAGTGACTTGTCAGATGAGCAGCTTCATTTCTTGAACCTGATATCTGAATTTATTCATGCTTATACTTGTACGAACAAGAAACAATTTGCTAAATTAGAGAAGCTACATCAGTATATATTACCAGAGATGTGATCTTTCTCTTGCTTGAAGTGCTTGATACTATTAAAACCCTCACACAGTTCCTCTGCAGAGTCCAAGAGGTATCATTTTGAATACTAAATATTCTCACAGAGACTTCAGATTTTAAAAAATTTTAATGGAAACAATAAAGGAAGGATTCCTTATCATTCTGCCACAGGCATAGAGAATCCCATGTTCCTAATCAGATTTTCAGACTTTGGATTTTTTAAAATCACTATGAAGTTAAGGGTTTTTAGCAATAGCCAATAAATTTGCTCAAGAACAAAAAAAAGAATGTATGTTTATGCATGAAGATATTTTACGTAGCTAATGAGTAGAACTAAATTCATTTAATCTCATTTTGGAAACCGATGCAGTGATGATCCATAACATTAACATTTAAAAGATCAATAGCACTGTGGATCATTCCAGTGCAGCAGTCAGTTAGATTTACATATTTGTTCAAATACCTTTCATGTGTACCAGAGAAGTCTCCATGCAAATTCTTCTGGAAAATTTTAAAGATTTATGTTGGAAGTTGGGCCTACAATCTCATGTTTTTAATTTAATATAAATCTCTGCTGGCTAGGGCTCTCATCTTGTAGACACACATGTTCAATTTAACTCATGGGTACTCTCCATGAAGTAATTTCTTCTCTCATGTGTTTTATCCTATTTCCACGTGTTCTTCTGTTGAAGTGGAGATGTGTACTTGCCTAAATGTAGATAAATATCTATGGACTTGGAACTTGATAATAAAGAATCTTACGGATGCTAGTTTTGAATGTTTTTAATTGTTCAGGGTAATAATATGCTAAGATGATTTCATCCAAAACAGGCATAATCCAATATATCTGCTTCTGTTGTAGAGCTATAGCACTGACTTACCAAGAGCATCTTGGCGTGACGTACCTAACACTTACAGAAGATCCTAGTCCTCGTATAATTATCCACAATAGGTGCTCCATTCCATTGCTTGTAAAAGAGAATTTCAAAGGTAGGTACTATGCAATAATTAGAAACAGTGCACTATTGTAGTATAACTTATTTTACTGTATCTCCAGTCCCAAATTGAGTTCAGTGAGTGTTTTGGTTATAGCAAGAACTTGATGCCCTCATGAAGGTCTGTCTCAAAGTGAAAGACTGGAAGCTGTTGGAGCCAATTGTGAGGTCAGGAGTATGAGCTTAAATATCTGTCTTTGGGCTTTTGGGTCTCCCTGGTTCCACCTGTCAAGGTGACTCAGCTGTAGGAAATCCATAGGCAGTGGAGTTTTGCTGACATCAGTTCAATCCCATGGAACATTTCTATTTCCTCAGATTTGCAAGTGTAACAAAACATATAGTCAAAAGTCTGGTTGCAGTAAATTAATATAATGATCAGCTGAATATTATTTCTGTAAAACTTTATGAAAGAGAAGGAGAAAAGGAAAAAACCCAAACATAATATTCTAAGTGATAGAAAAGCAATGTTTTTATTTATTAGGAATATTTCAGACAGAAAGTTTCTCATTTGTGCAAGCATAGGTGAGTTTTGATTTCATACGGGTTTTAGAAGGCTCTGATCTTGTATATTTTATAACATTTCAGATACACCCAAGTTTGAAGTTTACTGTAGAAAGATTCCAGCTGAGTGTTCGGTTCATCATGAACTTTACCATCAAATCTCCAGCTATCCAGATTGCAAAACAAGAGATTTATTGCCCAGTATTCTCCTGAAAGTGGTGTCATCTGATGAATTAGTAAATGAATGGAGTGATGTTGTGGACATCAACAACCAAGGAACACAAGTAAATCATTATAAACTCCTTTCTAGTTCATACCATAAATAGTTGTCTTTCTGACCTGCACAGTGCATTGTTCCTCTGCAATAAGTGCACCCTTTCTGTTGGCTTAAGGGGTTTGTTTAACGCCTGGGAACTCTCCTGCCTAACTAAGCCCCTTCCTGTGGAAGTTTTAGAACACAGACTATCTTCTTTACTGTCTCTTTTTGAAAATAGCTAGATTGGAAGTAGAGGCTTTATAACAATGATGTTTTTCACTTTTTAATCAACCTAGTGTTGCCTGGAAAAATTAGTTTTGAAAATTTCTGGGATCTGTAAGCAAAGAATGCCACAGGATCCAGGAAAATTTGGTGACTTAATTATCACAGCATAATTATCTTTGTATCTTGTAGGGATCATCACGGTAATTCTCCCTCTGTTTCTTTACAGATACTACTCATGTCTTTCTAAAACAGAACAACCCCTCCCTTTTCTTTCCTTCTGTTATTTTTCTCTGGGTCTTGAGGTAAATGAAAGCTTCCTTGACTGGAGTAATTCTTTTGATGGGAATTTTTTCCATCTTTGAAGTCATTAGTTTACATGGAATCAACATAAACTGCTTGGCTCTTTGAAAGAAATACTGGTTTCAGATGTTTTCCCTGGGCACGAATCACAAAATGCTCTTGATTATTGAGTGTTATGTTATATAGCAAGTAGTTCAGTTCCATTCAGCAAGGCAGTCAAGCAATGCAAGGTTTCAAATTTCAGTCATTAATGTTATGCCAGACCAGGGTTCTTTATAAGTATCTGGCTCCTAGAAGGAATTAGATGCTAAGACAACATTTGGGGATCATTGTCTACTTGAACAGCTCTCCAAAAAAGTATAGCCTTATAGCCTTCTGTTATTGAAGTTTTAGGATGTACATGTTGAAAATTTTCCCAGGACTTCTGTCTTTCTCTTTGAAAACTACGTATATAAGTGAATAAGGAATATACATTGTCACATACAATTCAGTTCAGGTTGTGAAATAACTGGGATTTGAAGGATCTTAGGTAATTTGTATTTCTTCTATGTAGTCACAGATAGGTACTTCTTTTCCTATTAGAAAGTAAATTTAAAATTACTTAAACTAATACCTTAATAAAAATTGAAGTCATTTATCATTAGAAACATCTGAAATTGGAATTTAAAATTACCAATCTTCAGGATCAGTGGAGGTTTATTTAGAATAATTAGAGTTTTGAAAATTCTGCATGTGTCCTTTTTTCTCCAAATCCATGTAGGATTGTGAATCCCTTCCAGACAAGCAAAGGATTAAAACTGACATGTCAAAATTAGAAATTTTCTTATATATAATTGTCAGAAGAATAAGAAATTTGATTAATGAAATTGAATTTTCTGCTTAAGGTTATTATGAATAGCCTAGCAAGAATCAGTTTAAGTGCTGATCCTACTAAACTTCCAATTGTTTTTGCTTCTGGTGACTTCTTATCAGCAGTGAAGATCCTTCAAGAAAAACAGCTGTTTATTTTACCTGTGCTAGTCCAATATCTTTGTGTTATTTCTCAAGTTTCCATTCCTTTTCTATTATAGCTTCTGTCATTGCAATCTAGTAAACAATTGTGTTGATAGTAACTTTACAAGACAAGAGAAGCCAGCTTGCTCTAACAAGAACTGCTGTGAATTTTCCAAACCTTTAAAAGATCTTAATCTTCTATATTCTGGAGAAACACAAAACTTGCATGGAAATATTGCAGGATTAAGCTCCAAAAGCAGTACATCACTTCTCTGAGTAGAATATTCCTAAAGATAACTTGTCCAGAATGAAAGTTTGTACACCTGTAAGCAAGACACAAACCTGTTGCCAAATTTCCATTTTTCCTGCCTTTTCAGATGTTTTATGCTTTCCAATAGATTTTTGCCATTTTCTTCCATCATGGGCACCTTGCCTGTGGAGGTGTTCTCATGAACCAGTTGAAATGGCTTAATAATGTGTTCAGTCTTGAGTTGTTAATGCAAGTTTTCATGGATCCAGAATGTTACTTACTTTTCAGTCTTCATGTGTTTTACATCATGCTATCAGCCATTCATCCACTCAGCTCTGAGATAGGGCATACTAACATAATGTTGGTTTGGGGCTTGTTTTCTAGAGGAGAAAGTGGGATTTTTTTAGAGCTCCAGGAAAATGCCTTTCTGCTTAATCCAAAATCACAAATTAACATTTCCTCTTTATTCTTCTCATGTAAACTCCACCCTCCCCAGCACATCCTGCTTTTTTTCTGGAGAAGTGTCTTATTAAAATGTATTCAGTTATGCAGTTGAAAGACAAGGGAAATTTCATCTCCCTGAATAACTGAAATACTTAAAGTATCAGAGCAGTTATTTTCTGAATTATTGAAATCTGACTTTTTTCCTATTATCCCGATTTGAGTAAAAGAACTCAACCAGAAGGTATTGATAGCATTAATTTATTTTATGACATTAAAAATAGTGATTTTGGTTGCATTTCATGTGTTTTTAACCCTCTCCTCTAGATTGTGTTCTTAACTGGCTTTGGCTGTGTTTATGTGGACATCACCCATCACTGTGGAACAATAGTCATAACCTTGGCCCCAGAAGGAAGAGCAGGACCTGTCGGTATCAACTTCAACAGGTACATAAAGCACATAAAAGATGATTAAAAGCATTGCTGAGAGTTCAGTCAGCTTTCTAAGTGTTAACTGACTTAGAAACTTTGACTTAACTGCTTGTTTTGTTTAATACTGCTGCATGCTCTGTAGAATATGTTTAGACCATATGGCTTTGTATTTCACAGTTAAAAAGGACAATCTAACATCAAAAGTCATGTCACTTTAGGGTAAACATTAGTTGACTGGTACAAAAAGAGGACCTGAGATGTTCATTTTTTTAAAAAAGACATTTTCCATAGTAATTAATTATGAGTGTGTTCATCAGTTTAAAATGTATTTAGCCAGATCCTGCCACCTGTAATCTTACAAGCTCCCAAAGATTTAATATGCAAGAGCTGTAGAAATAGCCTTACAGTGAGTAATTAATCATGCTTGATTATAAGACCGTTCTTTAGAAGATTTCCCCACTTCCATAATACACCACAATCTGGTCCTCAGCTTCATTCAAGTGCAAGTATAATGCAACTTATTTCTAAGCTTCAGAATGCTTGACCTCCAGCAATCCTGTTACAATTAGAGTGGAATTTGTTGTACTGTTTTTATTTGCATTGTAATTAAGTATTAATCCCCAAGCAACTGGTCATCAGCAGTACCTAATAGTCCATTTGCTAGTTAAACTTGGCAATGGGCAATTTACATTGCAGGGGGAGGCCCCCAATGCCATCTGTATAAAAATACTGCAGTGGCTTCATTGGAGGGCACTGGCTGCATGGGATGTGAAATGATTATCTGTAATAGTAACCTTCAGTGAAACGTCTGAGGCTGTATATGAAGCATCAGAAAATTGTATCTGTGGTGTGTTTTAATATCTGTCTCTGTAAAATGTAACAGGGAATTACTGTGTAGATAGAGATGTTCCTATCCAAACTGTTCTGTTGAATGATAAAAAAGACAGACAACCCTGCAATAGATGTATACTGTCCCATTTCTTAGAAGGCCTCCTGGGTGGTACTCACTGTGGTAATGAAGGTTGTCAAATCCAAGTAACGTTAGCAGGACTTGCACAATGAGTTTCCCTGTATTACAGAGAATTTCTCTCTTGATAGTTCTTTGAGCAAGCAGGATGCCAGGTGAGCTCAAAAGACAGGAAGTAATAAAACTTCTTTTCCCTCCTGTATAGGAGTCAAGAGCAGACCCTGTCACTGAAAATGTTCGTCAGTCAGTTCAGTCTTGCTGCATTTGATGATATTACAAACCACAAAGTGTCATCCGAACTCCTGCGTCTCACAGCAGACAATGTTTTCCTCCACATGGCCCCAGCCACCAGCTCCCTGTCACAGGAGTTCCAGCAGGACTCTGTGGAAGGCCTCCCACAGTTTCATAGTCTCCAAGTGTATTGTGAAGACTTGCAACTGGACAATCAGTTGTACAGCAAATCCAATTTCCATTTTGCAGTCCTGCTGTGCCAAGAAGAGAAAAATGAAACCGCGCAGTGGTCAAGAATGAACAATCTCATTGTTTGTAGCAAAGATTTGGAAAGCTATAAGGAAAACTGCTTTATAAAACTCTGTATTGCTTTTTCCGAGGAAGAGAATTTCATGTTTCATGTGAATGACCTCAGCTTTGAGCTCAAACCAGCTAGGCTGTATGTGGAAGACACCTTTGTTTACTACATTAAGACTTTGTTTGATACATATCTTCCAGAAAACAAAACTGCCTGTAAATCTGTGAATGCTTCAGATACTACCCTCATAGTGCCTGAACAAGTGAGAGAGCATGCAAGAGCTTTAGTCAAGCCAGTGAAGCTAAGAAAATTAAAAATACAACCTGTTAATCTCCTTGTCAGTATTCATGCTTCATTGAAACTGTATATAGCCTCAGATCACACCCCTCTCTCCTTCTCTGTGTTTGAGCGAGGACCCATCTTCACCACGGCCAGGCAACTTGTCCATGCCTTGGCCATGCATTATGCTGCTGGAGCACTTTTCAGAGCAGGTCAGTACTTTTGCTTAACAAGCAACATTTTCATTGGGTACCAGGATTCTGTGATTGTCACTCAAGATTAGTACCCTAGATGTTAGCAGTACAATTTTTGTTCTCTGTAGACACTTGGATAACGATACTTTCAGACACCGTTCGGGTCCTGTCATGCAACAGAAGGGAAATAAAATAGCTGAGCAGGCACCAGTGAAGATTTGCTATGTTGTGCTAAACATTAGCCAGCCACCTGAAGGCTTTAGCCACCTGAAACCCTCAACACATCATAAAAATATGTTCTAGCTGGCTTAGGTTTTGTCATTTTATATCATAGTGCTAGTAGGAATCAATCCACATTCCTTACATAAACTCCCCAAAACAGTGTTTAATCAAATTATTCAGCATGTTGCTCTGTGTTCAGAAGTAAATTATAGGCCTGAATGTTGTTTTGTTGTTAAAACTCCTTTTGCTGCAGTTTATGATTAGGAATCTGTCTTTCTTCATACAGCCGTTGACCTAAACTGGCACACAGATGTTTGTTGTCCTTTGATCCAAGAACTATGAAGTTTGCTGTTAGTAACTTTTTCCTATATAGGGTCAATAGCGAGCAATTAGTCTTTTCAAGTTATCAGGTACATTTTGTTTTCCATAAATACTAATGTAGAAATAATGAAATCTGGTCTCTGATGTGTCTTGGTGCAGCACAGAATTTGTGCCTGAGACAGAAGGAAGCTCCTCCTTGATCACACACAAGTAACATACTCCACACTAAAATGTGGGATTTATTTTCCTGCAATAGTAATAGTCAGATTTTTCTGATATACTAATGTTTCCATTTGGACTGGAAGCATAGCTGCAGTCTGACTTCTGTGCACTTTCCAAAACTGTACACGTGTATTTCATCTATTTATAGATGCTGACATTGTGTTTCACTGTGTGTTTCACATACCTGACTTGCACTGCTGATTGTGACAACTGTGCACAGTTGTGCATCAAAACAGTGTACCAGTTCATTATTTTCTTGCAATATTATGCTTGCAAAATTTGCAGGTTTTTCTTTTTGCTACTTGTTTGGATTTTTTTTGTAGTTAAGTCTCATAGTACAGAAGGGCAGATCTAGTTGCTTGGTAATTAAGAGTGAAACTGTAGCCAAATATGGTCCACAGTGTAAATGCTTCTCCCCCATCACTTGCTCTGGGATCAGTGAAATATCTGAAATCATACAGATTTAAATATTAAGAACTGAGATTTGCTTTGGTGGAACTTCTCTTCAGGAAAATACATGCATATATACTTAACTCCCACTAAAAGTACTAAAACTAAAATGTATTGCTTGAAAGGTGTCACCACGATTAAAATGGTGAGTTGTACTGATCAATGCTTGCTTTAGCAAAGAAAATGGTTTATGTTGAAGACTTTGTGACACTTGTCAAAAAAGCTGACTGTGTCAACAATGTAAAAAAGGAAGGAAAAAATGAAGCCAAAAGCTTTATATGATCTACAGACCCTGAGGCTTTTTATCACCATTAGCACAGTTAGTCTCTTATGGAAGAGGACCTCATGCTCCTGCATTTTAATTACATTAATCTGGAATATGGGTTGTTTGACCCCCTTCTGCTCACTACTGTCTCATGCATAAGTCATTGGTAGCATCTGCACAGACAACCCATACAGCCATACCTTATACTCAGGGATATATCCTCCTTTGCCCTTAGCTGTGTGCAGGACCACTGCTGACCTGTGGAAGGGGGCAGGATTTGCCCCAAAGCTTCCTGAAGAAGGGGCTTGCCCTATGTGTTGCAAAGGAGTGGTCAGAATCCATTAAAGCCATGAATGGGGCTGGAGAGCTCTGTTCAAATATGCTGATCAGCACTGCTTATCTCAAATCAGCCAAACCTGCAATGGAAATCTCCTATTCTTTTCTAATTAAGTTGTCCCATATATAAAAGTGAATAAAATTCTATTAAAAAATATCACTGGTACCACATTTGACCCTGTAGTTGCCTATAAATAAAATTCAGTGGCTCTCTGCTAATACAGTCTTATTTATTTCATGTCAGTGGATACAATTGCTATGCAAAAGTGAGAAAGGGTAACCTGACATGATACTGTATCTCTGCAAAGTAAATTGCCGCACAGAGCTTGTGAATTGAGGGGTTATTCCTGGTTCCTCATTCTCCTATTCCTGACTTACTCCCACACCTTTTTCCCTGAGTTGGGTGGTCCAAGCTGGCAGTGAGGAGCCATTGGGTTTGCTCTGAGCATTGGGCAAGGAGGGTCAGCCATGCTGCAGGTTGCACATTATTCCCATATGCTCTCCAAGGGTGAGCAGGATCCATCCAGAGCTTCCCAAACCTGACAGGCAGGGACAGATTACAACCATCCCTGGCATACCAGACAACCCCTCAGTTTTGTGTTTAACTGTTTGCATTCCTGGTTTTTTTTGTGTTTTACATTCCTGAAATGCTGGCTGGCCCAGCAGGCAAGTGGAGTTGGAGTCCCCCACGTCCCAGGCTGGTGGTGCCAGCAGGGCACCAAGGCACTAAGCTGCAGTGTCCTGTAGCTACTTTCTGTCACAGCATCACGTAGGACAAGGAATGTCAAGAATATTTAGGGGGGATAAGAGGCTCTAAAGAATTTTTGCAATAGTATTGATCAGAAAAAGCAGAAAGAACATCTCTCTCATCTGTACACACCTCCCCCACCCCTCCAGCTTTTCAGCACTTCACACAGTGGCAAAGATAATTTATTAAAAATCCTACAGTGAGAGAATTGCAGGCCCAACCTGGAGTTCTGGCTTTCCTGGTCCTGGCAGGAAGGGACTGCCAGGGGATGCTCCTTTCCAGGACAGAAGGGCCACAATGTGTGTTGCTGCTCTGCTCAATGCGTTGCCAGTAGCACTTGGGTTTTGTTTTTGTAGTCCATCCCCCCTCTCTCTTATGTCCACTCTGGTTCCCGCTTTTTATATTAAATGTACTGGAGTTCTCAACCTGCCAGAACTGAAATGTGGGACAGATTCAACAAGAATAATAGATTTTCCGGGAGCTTAGAATGATAGTATGAGATTAATTCATTTCATATGAGTAACATTTTCTCTTCTGTTCAGTTTCATGATTCAGCCTTCCACAGGAATGACTGGGAGGGGTTAAAAGAAAACAAGAAAAGCATCTGGATAGCAGGAGTTTTCAATGATGAAATGGGAATGAGGAGGGCAGAGTGTAGATCAAGGGCCCTCACGGGAGAGCAGGAGGCCAGTCTGTCCATCCTTCAGTCTCCTGGCCCTGTCACACCTTGAGTACTCTGACAGTGCCAGCTGAAATTCGTGGTACCAGGGCTCAAAGACCAAGCAGTTCCTGTTTCACATTTATTGCCATTTCTGAATTGCTCTCTCTGGGCTGCCAAAAAAAGAGTTATGCAGCACTGTTTCCCTAATAAATCTGCTGCCTACCAGCCTGAGAAAGACAAGACCTGCAAATAGCTTTCCAGCAACAGATTGCTGTGTGCTCAGCCATCCAGCAAGCTGCTGGCAACTCTGCGTTTATATAGGAAACCAGATCTGCAGATACTTCTCCTGGGATATGCATAAGGAATACTCCCCTATGAGTAACCTAATCAGCATGTAGATGTCATTGCTGTTTACACAACTGTACTGAGCAGAAGACATTTGTCTGGCTTTCACTGCACTCTGAAAGAAAATGATCAGCTTAGAAGGGTTGGGGTGGATTTAAAATAACTTCTTAAGCACTTGTCAAAAATCTGCATCCCTTTTCCTAACACTCCATCAAGCAATTGACCTGCACACTCCCGTAAAGCAGTACATTGTATCAGTGTAAACTCCCTGTCACAATTCTATCACATAAGGATGTGAAATCACAACGCTGCCTTATAGTGTCTAAAACCAACCCAAGCATCTGAGCTTGCAGTCCCATTCCTCTGTAGCTGTGAGGCTCTTGCATCCGCCTCCCTCACACACTTTTAGCAGAAATACGGGAAGCTCCTGGAAGGAAGTAATTCTAAAGCTATTTGTGAGTTTGCCAAAAGGATTTCTTTGATTTACGAAGTATGAAAGATTGCCATTTCTGAATTCATAGTGGATGAGTTATTTCCTGTGTTTTGCTCAAAGGAAGTTCATAATGCAATGAATTCTAGTGTGAAAAAGATAATTAAGGAATAACCTTTTCACAACTGCTGCTTCTGCAGTTTTTGCAGCTGTAACATGTGTCTTGTTTCTCCACACAGGCTGGGTTGTTGGATCGCTGGAAATTCTTGGAAGCCCGGCTAGTCTGGTGAGAAGCATAGGGAATGGCATAGCTGATTTCTTCAGGCTCCCCTATGAAGGGCTGACCAGAGGCCCAGGAGCATTTGTCAGTGGAGTTTCCAGAGGAACGACATCATTTGTAAAACACATTTCCAAAGGTAGAGCTTTCACTATATTACTCCAACTACTGCTTTGTTGTCATGCATTGTTAAAGTTTTAAGCAAAAAAAAAAAATCTGTCCATCCTTCAGTCTTCTGTCCCTGCATTGTCTCGTGCTGCTCTGACAGAGCCAGTTGAAATTCCTAGTACCAGGGCTCAAAAACCAAACATTCCTGTTTAACCAAGCTAAGAGTGTAACAAGCTCAGATGCAATATCTCATGTATTAAACAGATCACCACTTTACTGCAGTGCATGAGAATGTTTCAAAAACTTCAGAATTTTAAACCTCCCAGTGGGAAATAGATATTCACTCAGCAAGTATTTCATGTGATAACTGCAGAAGTATTAAAGGTGTTCTGCACTTCTGCTAGCCATCAGAAATTCTACACTCAGTCGCCTCATCATACTTATTATTTAAAAAAAAAAAAAAAAGAAGTAGATACAGTTGTCATAATTGTGTGAGTATGTGGATGGGATTTGACAGTGGAGCTGGCCTGCCATGGAAACAGGAGGAGCTGTTCCCTTGCAAAGCCTGTACAAACAGTGCCATCGCGTGGCTCCCGCCGCCGCACAGACACAGCGGCCGCCCCGGCGCTGGCTGCTGCTCCGAGCCTCAGCTCCAGCCTCCCGCAGGACGCGGCCTCACGGCTCCTTCTGTAAATATTTGTTTACCTTTCCATCACCCCCCTCTCCATTTAGATTAGCCTTACACAAGTCAGGGAACTGGAGAAGGATGTTCAGATGAGTTTTTGTTCCCACCGACCAGGCAAACCTGGAGCGGGCTAATGTAAAAGGCGTGACGCGGGCCATAGCAGCAGCGTGGTGATGCTTAACAAATAGTAAAGCATGTTACACATGGGTGACTGTTCACTTGACTTGCTGCTCTGCTCATAAGCTCAGTATTGCAGTGAGGCAT
The DNA here is from genome assembly GCA_013400575.1 of Peucedramus taeniatus. Taxonomy (NCBI): domain Eukaryota; kingdom Metazoa; phylum Chordata; class Aves; order Passeriformes; family Fringillidae; genus Peucedramus; species Peucedramus taeniatus. The sequence goes on from WBNO01013543.1 coordinate 47,819, forward strand.
ACAATGTCTCCATGGTTTAAATTAAAGCATTTTGATCCAGACCCAAATGTATATCTCCATGCATTTAGGTACACTGACGTCAATTACCAATCTGGCAACAAGTCTTGCTCGGAATATGGATAGGCTGTCACTGGATGAGGAGCATTACAACAGACAAGAAGAATGGAGAAGGCAGCTTCCAGAGAGCCTGGGAGAAGGACTGAGACAGGGGCTCTCTCGTTTAGGCATTAGCCTTCTAGGTAATGTACTATTAAATATCAAGTTAAGTGATAATACTGTTTTCTAATCTGCTCACTAGCCTTTTCTAACTGTCAGTTATAATTTCAAATTCTGGGGGGGTTGGTGTCTTCTTGTGAAAAAGCCTCATAGTATGTATATTAGATACTCTTTATCAAGATTTACTGACTTTTGTGTATGATTTTTGCTGATAAAATAATTGCAGCTATAGAATGGTTTTGCACTTTTTTTGTGGAATAATATTTTCACTCGTACATGATGTAGATCTAAGCGAAAAAAAAGAATAATTCTGCATCAGGCAGTGTGACTTGTAACTAATTCAACACGAAGACGTCATCATGCTGATGTTTACTTTCCAATGAATTATAGGAATGCCTTCTGAACCTGCTTGTTTTTGCAATACTGTAGATATCAGAGATTCTTGGGTTTGTTTGAAAACCACTTCAACTTAGTGCAGATGTTAAGTAAGCTTTGATGAGGAATTCTGCTTTTGCAAAGAGACACAGATCGTCCTGATTCAGTGTAATTTTTTTCATCAAACAGCCAAGTGGTTTGGTTAGAAGTGAAGATTACTCTATCCATTTCAAAATAGTACCTAACATTTTGAAAACTAACCCACAGTGGAAAAAGTCTCTGCGAGAAGTTTTGCAGTAAGGGGCTGGATTTTCTAGGTTACTTTGACTTGTCACACAGCAAAGGAATGCAGAACTGTATTGTTTGGCAGAGTTCCTCAGTATGTATTAAACAGTATGAATCTCTTAGAGATCAAAGTGACCAAAAGCAGTCCAGTGCAAAAGGTTAGAAGAGCTGAAGCTTGAAAGGATTTGTCCTGTTTCCTAATCTTCAGTAGTGTACACAACTCCTAAATTTGCAACCGCAACCCTGAAAGCCCCAAAGAGGAAGTGGTAAAAATGTTACAAGTTTGGGTTAAGTTGCTGGGAATTATTTTAAGCAATAACATTAGATTATGTGAAGCACTGTCATTTGATAATGCCTGTAAACCGGCAAGCAAGTGTCCTGGGAGAAATGTGCATAAAGGAGAAATTCCATATATTAGTAGCCACTGCCCCAATAGTAAGCTGTTACTGGTGTTGCAAATCAAAGGCAGTTTGGAGGAGGTTTTATTTTTGCCTCTTGTTTTATTGGGCTAAGGGCAGTCAGGTTGAGTTGCTGGATGAAAGATTATACTTTTAGAAGCACTGTGTCAGCCTGGTGTGTATGTGTGGTGAAATGGTTTGGTGATCTTGGCTCAGTTATTAATTAAACATCAAGGTAACATGGTGTCTATATCCCATTCACTGACACACCAGAGCCCTTCAGAGCTAAAAACATCAGCTGTATAGCCTAAAGTAAAGAGCAAAACTTTCTAGCTTAGGCTGTATCAAGGCAAAGTTTCTGCTGTTTGGGAAAGCTGGGAACTCGTCACATACATGCACAAATCCGCCATTCCTGCACCTCCCTGCACCCGAGATTCCGTGGTTCACAGCAGTACACCCGAGTTAAAAGCAAAACAAAACAAAAAAAAAAGCTAGAATTCCACTGTCCCCGATTTCCTAAGAAGTCAGACTTCATGTTAGAAACTTAGAGCTTCATATTAGCGTTTAAACAGTGTTCCTCCACAAGCTAGGGTCTTGTTTTTATTCCCGCTGTTATTGTTTAGAGATTGCTCCCTGTTAACTGCCTCTTTTCTTAGGAGTGGAGTCAGTGAAGCACCCAGATAAATAGCTACTACAGTTACTGTATAGCTGGATGTGACTAGTATGGAACTCTCACTAACGTAGAAATCAGAAATATTCCATTTACTTTGTATCACTTTTTAATTAAACATGATTTTTAAAAAGCGTGTTTCCTCTGCATAGGCAGCAGCATTCATATAAATTGTGTCAAGACCTAAATTTTGAATAGACCTATGTTTCAATTTCTACAAACATGTCAGAAAGCTGCTGGTATACTGTATATTTAGTTTAAAGAATATTGTGGCTTCCAAAAAAAAAAAAAAACAGTCGTAGTTGAAGGGATGGTATCACTGTGCTGCTTTTTTTTCTGCAGCGTGTTCAGAATAAACATGAACATGCTTACTCTAAAAGCACTTAAGGTTATTCATACATAACGAAGTGAAGCTGCAGTGATTTTCCTTCACAAGTTTGAAAAGTTTGATGAGCACAGAAATGCAGAGAGCACAACTATTTGAAGCCGTAATTTCTATGACTTTCTAATTGTAAAATTGAAGAGTGTGAAGGAGATTTCTACGATGCTCACAACACTCTGATGTTCGTAAAAGCCATCTGACCCATGCAGGCAGCTAAGGCAATGGCAAATGTAGATTTTGTGCCTAGGTGAAGTCATGTAAGAGTCCTCAGTTCACCGATACATTGTGGTATCTACCCAGAAAGTAGAGTTGCCTTCCTGATTTTTCTGAAAATCTGGCTCACGGTGGCCCTGATTCAGCAGAGCACTTAAGCATGTGCTTAAGAGCTTTGCTGAATCGGAGCCAAAATCATGTACTCTCGTCTCCTCCTCAGTGCAAGTTGTTCCCTGTGGTACATTCTTAAGTGCTTTGTCCTGTCTCATTTTAAATGACTCAAGCACTGTCAGGGTGTTGTTTGATTTGATTGTTATCTTTGGCCAGCTGTTGTCTTCTTTTCTAATTTGGGGGAGATTTCTAGGTCATTTTAGTAACACTTGTGCGTGAAAAGAAGCAACAGCTTATGATAGGTGTGTTTTTTTCTTTTATATATTTAGGCAAAAATGTAGTAAAATTGTTGGTAAAATAATTAGATTATTGACTCCCTACCGAGGAACTATCTTTTGCATTTTGTGTGACAGAGTCAAATTTAAATATTAACTTACTAGCTTACTTAGTAGCTTACTTACTGTAAAAGAGACGATTGAAATTATCAGCTGTATTTTCAGCTGCTGGTCCTAGTGAAAAATATTGTATTGAAGTGGCTGCCTTTAGAAAGTTGAGCATATCTGAATAACCAAAAAGCTGACAACTATTCAAAAAGCTGGTTTTTACAGTGGTGGAAGTGCTCAACAATTCAGTTACTCCTTCCTGCTTTTGGGGAAGTGAATTGACCCATATTGCCTGACAGTGTAACTGTCCTGGTGGACAAGGCAAAGCCTGGGTTTCAGAAGCTGAGATTTTTGTTATTACAGGTGGTGGTGGCTGTTCTTGCTGTAGACTATCACTGAGTCAGGGCCACTCTGTGTTTGCCTATCTGCAACACAAGATACCACAAGCCAGTGCTAATCCTGAAATTGTGTGCTATTCCACACACTAATTGTGCAACTACATTAATGCATGGCAACAGGTGCTTTTTTTCTTTGAGCTGTATTTTTATGTGATGTTTGCTGTGATGAGATTATGCTTCAGCACTGTTTTTGGTGTGAAACACGAGGCAGTCCTGAAAGACAACAGAGAAAAGGAATCAAAATGGCTTCAGCTTGGCCATCTTCCAGCCTCATGGCAAAGCTGGCCAGTTTCTCTTAGTGGAGGATTTGTTCCAGTTATGTCTTGCTCTGAAAGAGTTTGTCACAAGCAATCCAAGCTTTGCCAAGGTGTGTAAGCTGTGCTACGTTCACCAAACTTTGTCAGTCTGTGCATGAACCAGTTGCTGCCCGTAATCAAATTCTTCTTTAAGTAATCCAGTGATATACTCTGAGCTATCTGAATTTTGTAGCTATCGAAGTAACATTTTTATTGTTACTGAGCAACATGTATTAACCAGAGTGCACCCCATCTGATGTTTAGCAGATGTTATGTTGTTGCTGGAACCTCTTTGGTCCAGTAATGGAAGAATATGTTTTTGTTTTGTTGCTTTGGTGTTTAATTTTATTGAGGTTTTCTTTATACATGCATAATCTGTGTGTACATATGTGGACATGCATATAAAATCAAATGCTTAGGGTAAGAAAAAAAAAATGAAAAATGGAGCATGGTTTCATTTAATAAAAAAATACTGGTCAAGGGACATTACAGAGAAAGAACAGGGACAGCAGTGGGACACTGTGTGGGAGAGAATGAGAGTGGGAAGGGAGGAACCACTACATGTGGTTCCATGCTCTGCTTTCCTGATACCCTACTGAAATCTGTCGGGGGGAGACTTTCTGTGGTAAGTCCTTCCCTCATGGTGCTCCTGCCAAGAACTCTGTCAGAATGCAAGAAGCCACAGGGGCACAGGGAAGATGTGCTTTGCAGAGTTTCACGTGTGTGTCACCACTCTCTCACTGTTGCTGGGTTTTGAGGTTGCTCAGGCTTTGGTCTTTGTTTTTTTGCTTTGCTCACACATGCTGCACACAGGAAAGGAGCTGCACAGATCTGGATTCCCCACACAGGGGTGGTAGGACCAGCCACTCCTCAGTGAAAGGAGTAAGGTTATAGTTTATTTTGTGATTTGTGGGCATGGCCACTGTGCAGAGGAAGAGAAGATATTTGGTATATTTTTTGCAGGTAGAACAAGACTTGCAAAAGGATTTGAGGTACAAAAGGGCAATGTCTTCACAGACAAGTTCAGAGCATGCATAAAATGCCAGAGTAACAGAAAGTGTGGAATTACTAAAAACTGGCTAATTAAGCTATAGATTATTTGGGGCATTACATAAATATTCTTATATAACACAGTCACAGCAGTTTCCATTCTGTTTCCTTGTCCTTGGAGCCTAATTCTAGCTGAGCAATGCCTGAAGCATACCACAGGTCCTTTGGAGTAGGCTATTATTATTACCTTATAACTTTGCTCAAGTATATTGCAGTAAATAATTTACTAGTGCTAGGACTTAGGTGGATTACATTTTATAAGGCAATAACTTCTGTTCTGAAAGTGCAGTTGTTGTGGATGACCTCAATAGATAGGGTGAAAGAGGTCACAGGATAGTATAATACTGCAACTTAGCAGAATACCAAGTATTGTTTTATGCCTCAAATGCATCCCAATTGCACAAAAGACTGGACAAACAATCCCAATTGTGTAATAGGGTGTTGAGATATCATTTTAGTCAAGCAGCAGGAGCAGTTGGTAAGTACTAATGAATTGAAAATTGTATCATTCCAATGGCATGGTATTAAGGAAAAAGCCTCATGGCCTTTATGGTACAAAAGGTGAATGTTCAGCTGCCCACTCAGTTTCAGTGAGTGACCTCAATTCAAACCAGGCATCACTTCAAAGATAGACCAGCATGTTCTGTGGAAATACTATACATTTGTCAAAAGGCTAGTCCTACAGAATTTGGAAGTATTCTCTCTAAGAGGAGAGGAAGGCATTTATGGGAGATGCAAGTTTCTTGAATTCCTGATAGATAGTATCTCAGGGACAAGGATCTGGGGAAATGTGTGCTGCTTCTCATCCTTGTCTTTTCTTTGGACAGTGACTGTGCACAAATAAAATACTGGTTCTTGTTGTTCAAAGTCAGCAATTTCTTTATTTATCCAGTGACAGTAACTAAAACCATCTGAAAACCAGTTAGTAGCTCACTGCCTAGTGCACGTCACACTGGTAAACACATGGGGCCAAATACCTCGGTTGCGATTGTCCGAATCTGTGGAATTATGCCTGGATTTCCTTCCACTTACAAAGCAGAACTTTCAAAGATGTCTGGGTTGAGGTGAAAATGCCTAGTAACCAGAGTGACACTCAATCCTCCTCCTTAAATAATTGTTTTATCTTGATATTTGCAGCTGCAGGTGCAAACTGACACCTGACCAAGAGGCCTGCAGACTTGCTTTTCACTGAGCAAAGCACCTCAGGTCGGGACAACTGGTGTGGCTTTGTCCAATCCTTGTACCCTTAGCCATCTCTAAATAGCTTATCTATCAAAATTACAACTAGAGACATGTCTGTGGTTAAGTGGCTAGCATAAACTAAAGATCAAAGAAATGTACCACCTCACATACCTGTTTACATTTAGGAAGATTTAAGTTGAAGTTCTCTGTTGATACTAAAAGCTGGGAAGGTCACTATGTCACTTGTAAAAGTTTGACCCATGCGCATTAAAGTAAAATATGACGGTTTTCACAAAAAAAGTAACAAAAAGTCTCAAAGTCTAATTCTGCTAATCTTAGTAATATATCAAAAGTTGCATTAGCTTATGAACATTTCTGGCAGTGGAAGAGGATATAAAAATGATCTATTGAATACAAGCAGTTTTTATTCTCATGAAGTCAATCTCGCACTTACGTGAAAATCTCCATAGCAGCTCTAGACGTCTAAAACTGGAGGATTTTATTCCTATCCCAGCATTTTAATTGTGACACAGAATGAGCCAAATTAAATTAACTCAGCAAAAGCATTTAGCATAAGTATTCAAAAGAGGAGAACATACAGTAAGGTTAGGTGATCTAAATGTTTAAAAAAAAAAGGTTAGCTCTTAACTGAAGCTAAGTTAGTGTTTAGCTAATTGGTCACATACTAAATAGTTGTATAAGATTGGGGTACAGTCTCTAATCCAAACAATATTCAGGTCCAGTAGTAAGATTTCCTCTTATTCCGGAATATTTATCTTCACTACTTACTGGAGACTCTTGTTTTTTCAGGTGCAATTGCTGGGATTGTGGATCAGCCGATGCGGAATTTTCAGCGAGTATCTGAGGCCCAAGCTTCTGCTGGGCATAAAGCCAGAGGGGTCATCTCAGGTGTGGGGAAGGGAATCATGGGTGTCTTCACGAAGCCCATTGGAGGGGCAGCTGAGCTCGTCTCCCAGACAGGTTACGGTGAGTTTCATATCTCCAACACCTCCCTTTAAATTTTAAAATGCTGTTCAGATACAACCTGCTATGTCTTACTTATCCAGCTCAGTATTGTGTGACTTAGAGAAAGGTTTAGAAATGCCACAGCTAAACACTTACAAATGCTCTGCTGCTTTTCTGAAACACCATCGTGTTGTTCTTCTCTCTTGTGTTACTGATCAGCGATGTACAGCCACAGAAACAGAGAATGCAGAAAGCATGAAGTAATTCTTGGAATACAGTAGAATTAGTTACAGAAACATATGTGCTTGAAAAATAGTTTTTGACATAAAAGGATTAGAGCAACACTATGTCCAATTAGAGCATTATTTTGAGATCGCTTTGTTATGGCAGGGAAAGAGTTGGGCTGTCTCTACACAAAGAGTGAGTTACGTTCCTGGGAGAAAGAAATGAGTCATGTAGTAGAAGCATCCCCTTTAAACTGGAGCTTCACAAGAAGACAGTCCTGTTTTCAGATACATGGGTAACCTTAGAGCAGCCAGAGGTGGGGCTTCCAGCTGGACTTAACACTTATGGCACTGGTGCTAAATCCTTTCAAATTGATGGGAACAATTCTGGACAAACAAAAAGTGTAAAAGATAAAAATAAAATATCAAAATTTATTTGTTTCCAGTATCAATAAATCACTTTCAGCTTGAATATTTAAGAAGAAATGGTGGTTGGAGGGAGTCAGGAAGAGAAGCAGGAAATTGATAGAAGGACAACGTGTCAATAATTCCACCTCACTAATTATACCAGACAAACCTTGAATATTTAAACCTTTAATCATTAGCAATATTTATGCTTGTGCTGTGTTAACTAGAATATGAGTAGTTCTTGTAGAGTTTAAGTTTAGGATGTTTCCTACAACATCCACAGCTCATTCCATCTAGTAAAAGAAATAATGAAACAATTAGAATTCTTTCAAATCAACTTTATCTTGTTTGTATGATCATAAATAATAAGTGTTCTCCTGACTTATACACCCCATAGGTGTAAAACCCATATCAGCAAAATCAGAAGGTTTTTTCTGCTGTTGGCTGTCTCTGTGTTGGCTTTGCTGCCCAGGACATTACTATTTCTAGATTTAATTCTGCTGCTGTCTTTATCAAGAAACTCATAGTAGTAGAGGGACACTTTTCATTGCAGATATGGTATATAAGACATCATGTTCTCCATGACCATGTGACAAAAAGAGTTAGCCAGGAAAAAACATAAAACTATATCAATAATAGTTGACAGTGCGTGAGAGGAAAATACACAAGAGTTCAAGTAACTCTTACCCACAACTGGATTGGAAGTGGGACTGTGTCTCTTGGGGGGGACCAAGGGGTGGAGGACCACACAGAAATAAACACATGTTCTCTCTGTCTCCATCTGTAAATAACATTTTCACTCACATAATGCTGAGAACCTTGGTAAGCCAACTGTTACAACTGGGATGCTGCTTTTAAGTATTACCATCAACATGTGTGCTAAAAATTAAAGGGGTTTTTTTCATTGCTGATGTTTTGTTTAAATTATTATCCATTGTGTAAGAGGGAATCTAAGTTATTGACACCCTTATGCCTTTGGAATGCTTAGACAAAAGAAAACTTTATTCGTAAAGAAGTATATTTGTAAGAGTAACCTTTCACCAAACCATGTAACACTAGTGCTTGCTGCATAACCAACTCCATGTCTGTCATGTAAAAATTTTTAAAACTACTTAATTTGTGAATTTTTTTGCAACCCACACATTCTTTCTGGTGACCATACCTCATCATTGAATGTTTACAGGCCATCTGAAATCATGCATACTGTATCATCTTCAGCTTTGGAGAGTCTCTTTAAACCTGCTTAACTGCTGCTTGTAGTCTCCATTCTGTGCTGGCACTAAGAAGAATTCACAATAAACTAGATGCCCCAGGAGATCTCATAAATGTACATAGATCTGTGTTTAACAGCTGGATTAAGTAACTGAACATTTAAATGCAGTATCTAGGCAAACTTGCCTTCTAATTTGTACCAATTGTGACACATATATGAAAGTATTTTAATATTAAGCAAGAAAGTTTACAATGGTCTTGATTTTTTCTACATAAATCCTAAGTGATGTGTCTGATCCTGCTCTGTAGTGATGGCTCTCAGGAGTGTTATGTTTCTCTTGATTGCAAATGTAGATCTGATTCATAGAACACACCGTGGGGTGTTTTTTGTTTCTTGCTAAAGCAAGATCATGGGGGCTAAGTGCACAATTGCATTGTAATATTTAATGAATTATCTTGACTACAGCTTCCAGAGATGTGACATCATTTTAGATCTGCACTATTTTATGAACTGCTTTAAACAGATGACATCACTGCCAACGCGTAACTGCGTTGTAGAAAACAACCACTATAAAACCTGAATTCTCTTACCCACAGGTATTTTGCATGGAGCTGGACTTTCTCAGCTTCCCAAGCAGCGCTCTCATCCAAATGATCAACACGTTGAGCAGGCTCCAAACAGCCACGTCAAATATGTCTGGTAACATTATTTAGACAATTGCTCATTTTTACATCCACATTGTTTATTAATAGGTTCTGGCCTCTGGTCAAGTTAACAGGAAAGGCTTCCCTAGGAAAGGCTGAGTTATGGCAGTTTGTTTAGGAACATTAAACACAAAGGTAGTGCATAGAAACCCAATCTGCAAATGATGGGCTGCTGATCTGCATCCAGCTTTGAAACTACAGAGCTGATCTTTATTTAATGGTATTCAGTGAGTTCTTATTTTATCATTGCACTGAGCCCAAGAAAAATACTGCACATCTCCAGAAACAGCTGTTAGTGAAGATAGCTTTATTTTCTGCACTGAGTTTCTAAGCCGCTTCTCAGGGTAATTTTTCTATTATCAAGGAAATAGGATGGGAAATAGGCTAATCTAGCAGAGATACTAGGCCAATTCTGCGGTGAGTGATTGAGGGGTTTTGATAAGTAACAATTTCACATTCATTCTTTAAATCTGAAGTCTTACATCTTTCAGTAATGGAGTTTTGGAGTACACTCCCTGGCTTATTTAACATCCGTAGGTGATAGCTACAGGCTTAAGTAAAAATATAGTGATCAAAATAAGCCCTGGAGGATCCAATGCACTACACTGACTAGTTCTTTTTTGTCCTTTTTTTTTTTTTTTTTTACCTGATAATGCAGGAAAATGCTGCAATCTCTGGGAAGGCCAGAGGTTCATATGGCCTTAGATGTCATGATTGTGAGTGGATCAGGGCAGCAACATGAAGGCTGCTTGCTGCTCACCTCAGAGGTGCTCTTTGTCGTGAGCATCAGTGAAGACACACAGCAGCAGGCCTTCCCCGTGACTGAAATCGATTGTCTGGAAGATGATCAGCAAAAAGATCTGCTGAAGGTGCAGCTAAAGCAACAGAGAGTGCCTTCTGACTTGGAGGTAAAGACTTGAGTACATTTTCCATTCAAAGATGAAGTTACACTGATGCTGGTGTTTTTGGCAGTGGCAGTACTCACCTTTGGGCTGGGAGGCCAGAGGCTGAAGTGCCAAACCAGGAGATCTGTGCCTCATACTTGGCTGCGTTGCCCTTTGGATGAAAGGAATGTGTCTCCTTCCTTCTATCCTCTTATTGATCGTGATATACCATATCTGTGACAGAAATTTTCTGGGAAAAAGTAGAGGAAGTCTGAGTTCTTGGTAAGCACCACCTTTTTTCTGAAAAGGTTCTTATGGCTACATATGCACAAGGTGCTCATTGTTTGGCAAGTCAGCATTGCACCCTGTGCCTACAAAGTCACAGCAAAAGCAGTTCCTTTTATTCTTCTGGGAATTCCATTAACAGTTCAGTGGTACTGGTGCTCCTTTCAGCATGCTTTTATCTTGTCTCTTCTAGCACAGTGGTCTTGGTTGACTGTATTTTCTTCTTTAGATCTTAGTTCTTCTGCAAATGCTAGCTTTAAACAGGCTTAGTCCTTCTCTGAGACTGGATGCACCAAGTGTTTGCCAGTAAGAGCATAAAGGCTTCATCTTCATGTTGAAAGATGTCTAAGCCATTTGAATACTGAGGTTTTTTGGATTAATTATCTTCTTTTAATGGCAGAAGAATGTTATATTTTTACACTTTCGGGAAACAATGTTTATTGTATTAAACTCTCAAGTAGAATCATATGAGAGAGCATTTAAAAAATGAACATGCATGTCCCAGTTTTTATAAAAGTGTGCCAGGTAGTTGATAGACTGCTATACCAGAAATTTCTGTTTCAAATATAAAAAGAAGAACATATAAAAGCCCTGAAGTATGAGGTGTGACAAAAAGTAGGAGCACCTTCAGTCAAATCCTAACTTTGCTGAAGTCACTGAAGAGTTTTGCTGTTGATTTCAGCAAGGACTTCATCTGTGTCGTGACAGAACTTGAGTATTTTTGTGAAAGCTTTCTTTAGTGCTGAATTCTCTATTTATATTTATTGTCTTTCCACTAACCTCAGTCTCACAGAGAACTGTTGACTGAAGTTGCCTTCTCTCACCACAAAGCTACATGAGGGATTACTTAAATTGTGAAGCAAATGGGCAAAGCTCAGCTTTTTTTTTCCCTGAGGTCTGACTGGTTGGTGGAGGCACACATCAGCCTTTCAGAGTCCAGACGGTCCTGCTCAGTCCAGAGCTAGTGTCCTGAAGGGAAGAAGAAGAAAAGCTGTTTTCACTAAGGCACTGGATGCACTCAACCTATCCTAACCCTAACTTTAGCACCAGCCCAGATCTTTATTTTTTGGATTGGAGTGTTGTCTTGCATCTGGTTTTCCAAGGGGTGAGGAGACGGCTGCTGCTGTGGGGGAAGGGCAGCTTGCTGCAAGCGGGTGATGAAGGGTGCAGAGGGTCTGCCTGTTTGGGAGAAGAGAAGGCGAGGGACAGGGAGCCTCATTCTAGTTCCCACTGCTGCTACAGCTGGGAATGTGTAGGATTTATGGGCAAGTGGGGCCCCAGAATGCACAGAGCAACCCTGCATGGCTCGTGCGGAGTCCAGCATTCCCACACACACGCTCATAACATCCTCCTTTGGAGGTACTGGACCAAATACATAATTTTTTTTCTGAAGTTCTCGATGGAAATATGGGAGTCCTACACAAGTAGTGCAGCAATGCAGCTCTAGGAGCTGTAAGCCTTGAGCCCCCAGCCTGAGTACAGCATCTCTTTTGCAAGTACAGCCTCTTAAGAACGCAGTGAAAATGTATGGCACGGGAAAAGCTGGGAAAAGTGCCTGTGTCCCAGGTGGAGCCAAGTCAGTGATGGCAAGACAGCAAAAGTTGAGTGATGCTGTACAAAACAGACCTGGAAAAATACTCCTTCAGAATGCAGATACTGATACTGAAATTCTTGTAAAAATTTAAAGAAATGTGCTGTGAGGAAGAGCAGTTGAAAGAAACAGAGAATAAAAAATTTTGATTTTTTTTATGTTAAGGCAGCTAAGGCAGTTACACAATAAAAGATTCCAAAAAGCTTCATACACAGTTGTAGTTATTACTTAGAGTGTTTTGTAATTAATATTTGCTATGTTTTTTTAGTGGATTGGAAGATCTCATACTTGGTGATTTCCTTTCTGCAGCTGAATCTGTGGTCGGGGTGTCACGTGCAGCACTGGTACTGATGGGAGCCAGAGCTTCCCTTCAGCTTCCTGACAAGAGCTTCTACAAAGTCTTCAGATGTGATTAGGAAAAGGAATCGTAGGAGGAACAAGTTGTGACTTGCAGATGAGCAGCCTCTAAGCTGCAGAGTGATGCCTAAATAGGCACAACTCCTCAGTATAAATAGTAGGCCATTGTATTGCACTAAAGGTGTCCTGAGCTGAAGTGCAGACATGTCTGTGCACGATGGCATTTGCAAAGATGGCCTCAATTTTCAGCTGGAAAATGCCCAATCAGGTCAAACAAAATGTTATTTTGAGTTTAGCAAAACAGAGCTAATGTTACCAATATAAGTTATGTCTATTTTTCTGATTAGTTTAGTCAAAGATGCTAGAAATAAAACAACGAATTGAAACATTTTATTTCAGGGCTATAAAAATCCACTTTTTTGCATTACTGCTCACAAAAACAATTGCCAAAAGTTTTGTTTCAGCTCTGCCCAAAACAGTTTCTCTCATTCCCTCTCCTCAACTTTTTGGAACAGTTAAGAAACAAAACATGAGTTATTCTACAGCTGTAATCACCAGAGATGTTATAGAGGATATTTTGACTCCTTCAGCAATAGGTTTGCCTGATGCCTTGTTTGCCTCCACAATATATAACTTAATCCATCTGGATAGGAGTAGCCTGGATGGATTCTTAAAAACTCTGGCACTGACAAGCTTGTTATTGAAAGGGAAGCATTAATTGTATTTGGATTATCTTCCAAAGTAATTGAGACACTGCTTGTTTCCAGACAGATGTCAAACTCAAAAGTCCTGCTCTTCCAGCTGCTCTTGGTATAGCTCATAACATCAAGAAGACAACAAAAAATTGAAGGGCCCTGGAATTTCAGATATTCCAGATTTTTTTTTAATAGTCCTACGTGTGATCATCTTTGGAGCCAAAAACCAATCTTTGGGTTTCTCAAAGCAATGGAAAAAAATCCTAAAGAGCTGGATCTCCTTAGTCAGCGTGCACACAAAGGAGTTGATCAGTGCTACACCCACCTGGACTACACAGCACAGGTGTTGTACCTGCTGTGGAGTTAGAATTGCTGAAGGCTTATTCATTATAAACCATAATGGGGGGAATTTTAGAAAAATACTGGAGTTCTTAACCCAGTAGTATGTCCTTTCAGTATGAAGGGATATGATATCTGTAATATTCCTCTAGGAGGTGCATTAAGCAAGCTTTGATCAAGTTTTGAATCCTTGAGTGATCTGGATATTAACATGATAAATGTTCAAAGCAGCAAGCGAGGGCACTTAGTGACAGTCTTAGGTCCCATTTAGGAAAAAATGTAGAATAACATCAATTCCAATTTTTTCTTGAAAATATAAGCCAAACTGAAACTAGATGCAGAAGCAGACACTTAGCTACAGATGAAGCAGTTACTTCATTCCCAGTTACTTTGGAAGACCATCCAACCATAGTTAATATTTTCTCCTGAATAATTATGCTGTTATCTGTGAAAAATAGCCTGGGGCTTAATGAAGAATGGGTTCACAAAAGTAGATGAGAGGGATGCCAGCACTATTTCCATCTCCTTTGGCAAGCAGGGTCTTCTGGTCAATGTGGAGGCAAAACCCAGCTGTCCATGGGCTTACCTACCCAGGAGAAATCAGGAAAAAGTGTGAAGCCATCTACATGCAAGATTTACCCTGTAACTTAAAATCCAGTTTACATAGGTGGTATTTCAGCATATTTCTCTCCTTTCACCTGCTGAAACAGACTAACTGCTGAGATACTTTCACTGAGCCGCCAGACCAAAGACGTGGTTCAGACACCCTTCACTGTTAGCTGTGAGTCTGCTGCAGCACTCTGCCTTCTGGTTTTTCCCTGCCTTAAGGTCGTTCATGGAAACAACCCTTTCCTCTGCCCATTTCATCATTTCCGCTGTTTCTAGGCATAGGCTTCAACCTTAAACTTCTGAGCTTGTTCATGAGCCTGCTTCCTTTAGCAATTTTGTGGTGATGATTGAAAACAGGAGTGTTTCTACTCACTGAGCAGCAAATCCATCTCCAAAGGCATAGTGAAAAAAAAACAGAGGGGACTTCTTTCATGTGAATGTGACACCTGTTACTATCTATCAATCACAGTAATTCTAAATGAGTCTTGCAGTCCAGAGACAGGACAAGATAGTGATTGTGAATGTTAAATTGAATCTAATGGCACTGTTTGAAAATACCATTCTATCTAGCAAGACCTGTAAAACTCCCAGAAAGACAGGCAGAAGATAGCAGTCTTTAAATCCTTAGGATGCTGTCCAGCAAGGAAATTTTAAAATTAAACTGGTCAGCAATTCTCCAAGTGTAAAATAAGGAAGCATCAACCCTAGCCCTATTATAGCTGCTGCCTTTTTCTCCTTTTTCTTCATTGTAATATTTTGGAAGTAACTTCTATTCTGAATGACTTAAATTGTCATACTGCTGTAGTATCCATGATGGGATTTCTGAAATACATTTTTTTTTGAAACCATGCAACCAGCTTGATGCCTGCTTGTTTGCCTTCCCTTCTCAAGGCAGTCATAGTCATCCTCAACTTCTTCAAAAATGAGGGCACAGCAGATTGATCTTCCAAAGCCAGGTTTGCCCATAGCTTTTCTGGGTAAGTTTATCTGGTTGCAACCATATGATAGATTACAGTATTTTATTTATTGTATTTTTTCCCATTAGGGTAGGTCACTTGCCTTCCTCTTGCTAGGACCTTCGACAACCTCTACCTATTTCAGCCTGCAAAACACAGATCCCTAATGTCTTCTCCAGAAACAAAATGCCCAAATCATCTTTAGTAAAACCCTTTTGTTTAGAAAAATGGCTTTGTGTGAATGGGGATTTTCTTGCCAGAAGCAGATGGATATATCCTGTCATAGAACATTCACCTGTAAACTAGCTTCTAGTCTTCCTTTTAAATTAAGTAAGTTACAGACTAAAATATTTTAGCTAAATAGAATTTCTGTATGATAAGCCTTGCCAAGAGCTACTGACATTTTTCTAAAAGAGGTTTCAATGCCTTTGCTGTAAACAAGGAGTTGATCTGTTGGAAAGTTCTACTCTTGACCAATTTTCAGAAGATACTGCTTAAATTTTCTGTGGCAGAGTTAGAGCTTCTCAGAAGTCTAAAACAGCAGAGGAGAGGACTAATTCACCAAGGACTCAACTATGGGAGAATATTCACGATTAAAAAAATCCTTTAAACTATTTTAAGATTTCAGGCAGGAAGATCTTTATCAGAAATGTGGAAGTTATTGTCCTCGCTATTCAGTTCAGTTACTGTCAAATAGTAACTGTTGTATCTTATCTGATTTCAGGCCGAGGGCGCCAGAGAGAGACTGTCAGAGCAGCAGTACAATCGCCTCGTGGAGTACATCACCAAGAGCTCCTGTCACCTCACTGCCAGCAGCACCGCAGCGCCAGCCCCGCAAACCGTGGCCACTGAACAGCCCCTGGCTATAACAAAAACCTATCAGTATGTAGTTGATCCAAATTTTGCCCAGGTATTCATCAGCAAATTCACCATGGTGAAAAACAAAGCCTTGAGGAAAGGATTTAATTAATAGTTGTTTCTGGTGCGTGCGGTAATGCAATACCAGTTTGAAAGCAATGCTTTCTCTGCAGTAACCTACATCGAGTAGAGATGCATGTAATTTTTGAGGGGGTAGAAATTGATAACAAAGCCCAATAGCTTTTCTAATCTTGACAACATTCCTGCTTCCTAGCCAAAATGCTAGTGCTGGAAGGAAAGTGTTCTGGCAAACGAATAAAGTGAGAAGGAACAGCCTTGGACTACAGCTTAATCAAAATCCTTTTTCTTTTCAATAACCAAAAATTAGAGAATGGGGAAAAATTACATGCATACAGACGTTCTTACCACACACAGAAATGTGTATCAATACCTCTATATCTTATTTTAGGGTCTGCCAGTTTCTGTTATAAACCAGGTTTATAACTCAGCTGTAAAAACTTGCTCAAGGCTGAGCTTTTCCCCCCCACACCCACACTCCCCCAACATGTGCGTCCTGAGGCAAAACATTTTCCCCCACTAAATCTGAAAAACCCAGTGTGGCTGTTTTAAGTTACTAGTGACAGCTGGGTTTTAGCACCACTTTAACCTTAAAATAGCTTCCTTTATTTGACTGAAGTTCTGCAGGACATTAGTCCATAATGTAAACTAGTGCCTTTGTGTGGTTTGGAGAACAAAACATGAACTACAACATGACTTTATTTTTAAAACTGTCTGTATACAGAAATTTTATTTTATCCACCATCAAATTTTCAGAAGTACTTTCAATGTATGTATGACCATGCATTGTCTGTGCATTAACTGGAAGCCAGTAACGTGCAGTTCAAAATTCTAAGAAACAGAGCTGTAAAATCTCCAAGCTCAATGTAACCCAGATGTGCAGGTGCTAAGTACACCTTGTGGGGTCTTGCTTATTTCTGATCTGCCACCACTACATTGTATGTGCTCCCTTCAGCCCTAATTCATTTTATGCTTATCATCTGATAAAGCTGATAAAAACAGGAGTATTTAGAAATGTCACCTTTCAAATATGTACTAAGCAAAGTAAGATATTTTAAAGTTGATTGAAAACTATGGACCCACAGGCACCAATTACATTAATAGTTAATTATGCCATCACAATACACTTACAAATATATGTTAAACACCTGCATTTCTTGTAGTAGACAAGAAATCAGTCTCTGGGCACAGTTAGATGACTTCATAAACCAAATCTGGCTATGGCAGTTTCATTTTAAAACCAAAAGCTTACTTGGTTTCCAACTATGCGTGTTAACTTTTCTCTCCTTTTCTATATGCTTACCAAAATGAATTGTCTGGAGATTCCTGAACATGGCTGGAATTGGAGTCAAAAACTGGAATAAAATGTGATCACCATTTGGAGCATATGCTTTATAGTTAATTACTTCTATGCATACTTGATATGACCAAATGCACAGTAAATAAGAATGTAGTAACTGCAATGTTTTTCTCTTGAGTTCTGTTTTGTTAAAAGGTATTTCTAAAAGCTGTGTCTCTCGTCTACTGAGAATAAGGGAGGCTGGGGTCTACATTGTCCTTTTCTGACTGTGAAATAAGCCCATCCATTATCAACATTTCATACAAATAACTTAGTTGTTGTTTAAATAACTGTTTAAAAATGTATATGTATATACACACATGTGCTTCATTCCTGAGTATTTTATGGAAGTTGTTTAATACTTCTAATTTTGCATATTGATGGATAAATTGTAATATAATTAAATTGTTTAAAGATAATAAAGCTATTCCTGTAATACTTGTTCTTGTGAGCTGTTCATTCATTTGGTTACAAGGTGTAGGACAATCACAAGAGTGATGCACAAGCTTCATGAGGGCCCCATTAGATCCCAGTTGGTCACTGGACTTTGTAGTGTACCAGAAAATGCAATAGATCATGACAATACTTTGGAAGTAAAAACTGGTGACTAGCTTGCCAAAAACGTGTGCTGAAAAGTTTCATGCTTTTGTGACTAACTGAATCAAAACAGCACTGTACTCACCATTTCAATTAGACTAATCTGTTCCTTATTTATGGAGTACACAGACAAGCCAAGGGGATGCAAACACACCTGTATAAAATGAGGAACAGCAGTTTCATTTCTTAAAGTTTGTAGATTTCAGCCATTTTTTTGAGATTCATTTGTGTTCTTCCTGAATTACATTCTCCTGGAATAAACACTTGCTTAAATTACACTTTTCTTCAGTGAATTGAGCTGCATCTTTCCTGCATTAGGCAGGTTCTTTCTCCCCCTTCTGACCACATGTATGGAAACGAGTGGGGACGGCACATAAATCAACCTCTCCTACATATGAGCTGTGTGAACTATGAAAACAAAGTTGTCCAAAGAGCAGCTGCCTGTACTTAGCTGCTAAAGCAGTGCAATGTGTACTCTTAAAACATGCCTACTCTCATAACGCTCCTTAGACCTGGAGAGCTCACAACTTCAAATCTATCTTTTTAGTTTGCTTCCAGAACAATCAATCACTCCTCAAACACTCCAGAATAAAGTAAGCTAGCCAAAAAATTTGAAGCCATAGTCAGGCAAGACCTTTCCCAAAGCAGTTCAGGTCAAATAATTCCTTTTTATATATCATTTCATACATAAATATAGCAAAAACCTTCAGACACTTGGGATAATCTCCAAGAGCAGCCAAGCATGTTTTTCAGCTCTGCATCTCCTGGAAACATAATGCCAGACCATGTAACTAGCAACTGATTAGGGTCTAACTCACAGGTCTTGTACTATGTTATGTCCCACTCCAATTCCTGGTATGATAGAATTAGCTGAACTCTTGTTGGCAAATGAAAAAAAAATTAAAAAGGAAAAAAAAAAAAAAAAAGCTGGTGGGTTGGTGCTGTTTTCAGAAAAGCAGGTTAGGTATCCAGCTTTGCACTCCCTTCCTACTCCAGAGGAAAGCAAGCTGTGGGCTGCTTGGCATTGCCTGCTTAAGGGAAGTACTTGCTTTGCTCCAGTGTGAAACCAGACTGCATCCAGAAAGCAACAATTGCAGCCTGCAGACTCTCAAAGCACAGCCACAGAAGTTGGAACTCAGCTTCCTTTGTTAAATACATTTAGCCAGAGATATCCCTGAGCTCACTCTGTCACAAATTGCCTTCAGTCACAAAACTCTAATTTCTTTGTATTACATGAGCTGGTAGCTGAAGGAACACAGACTACAATAACTGCTGCTGGCTACAACAGTTTAAAAGAAACTAAGAATTCATCAGTAAATTAATTCGTAGTAACTGTGAAGAACACAGGGCCTAGACCGACAAGGGAAGTCATGTCTATTAACCTGCACACCTGGCAGTAGCAAGTTCCTTTGCCTCTGAAGCTGTCAGTAAGACTGAAGACCCCTGGCTATTTAAACCTGCAGACAGGCCTGAGAAAATGTTAGTACTTAATGGCATATATTGTTTATACTATACATTGGGAAGATAAATGGGTATTTGCTATTGTTAAGCTCTGGTTTACATTTATAGGAGCTAGGGTATTTTGATTACTAGATGGTTTCCCCTGCATCACTAATGTAAAATTCTTTCTTTGCTTAAAGGAAGCACTGTCTGCAAGGGAAGTTAAAAGAAAATCCCATGTTGCTCTATAAAACGTTCTGGATCACATACATTACTTATGTGCTTTCATTAGTCCAAATGTTGTTCAAGGATACCTATTAAGTGTTAAGTAGTTAATGATCCATGTAAAATAATAAGTTACTCCAAACAGGATTTGAACCGAAGACTTTCAAATACAACACAGATGGCCTAATTTGTCATGCTGCTTCATACAAAGACTTCCTTCCTTTCATGCAGTCATCTTATGCCTGCTCTCCTAAGTATCCACATTCAGCAAACAAAAGCTGCAGTTCTAGTACTTTCCTCATCCTAAGCAAGAGGCATTGACAAAGCCTGTTCTCACTGACAGGTCATCATGGCCCAAGACAGAGCACTGTGCCTCTGCACAGAATGTAGCAGAGATCCAAACTATGCTTAGCTGACTACTTCCAGATATTAAAAAGATGATACATGTCTAAAAGCAGCATGCCAAGATTTTTATTACCATAATACAATATTTGTCTGCCTGTGCCCGCTTCCCTCTTGTACATCAATTATATGGGAACATGCCTGCAGTTTGGAGTCATTTTCCAATTACAGTAACTAATTTACCATGTGTAAGAATGGGCATTTGCAGAGTCTGTAAGTCTTGCTGTAACAGTTTGCTGATGTAAGGAAGACAGTACAGTGATGACAGCAGAAAAAGACAAAAAAGGTTGGTTGGTGTATTTCCAGAATTTCTAGCCAAATTCTTTCGTCTGAAAGGTCAGCTCACCTTGTGAAGCCAGAGGTAACACAGACCCCTCCAGAAATCCATCCTCTCCCTTCCTGCAACATCTGTCCTCTTGCACATTCCCATAAGCAGCTGGGACAAACTAGCTGTGACTGCTCAGGGATATTACTGTGCTATCAAATGAGGAATTTGGCCAAAACAAAGAAGCAAATAACTACTGGAGGAAAGATAGACTAAGTCATCTTGGGCAAGTTCTGAAGACTTTCCACCACTCTTTCCACCCACCCAGTACCTGAGCCTTTATGTATTTCTACATTAATGAAGACAACTAAATGTCATTGACATATGTATTTTATTTATTGATTTGCATTAGAGTGTGCCATGCACTGCAGTGCACTGCACTTTACACTTCAGTGAACAAATAAGTTTCAGTCATCAAGTCTTCTTGAAATGAAGGGAATCTGCAAGATAAAAAAAAGCCCATTAAGTTATGATGGACAAACTTCATGCTCTAAGTAAACATATTAGTATGTATGAATGCATAGCAGCAGAGAGAAATGTTTATGCAGTAGTTTAGTCTAGAGGAATTCCCCGTTATTTCCTGATGCTTGAAGTTTCACACACATTTCATGTGGCAAACAGAAGTGAAACATGGAACAAATCAAGAGCTGGAACAACAATGCACAGCACATCAGATTCACTATATATGCTGCACTGGTAACTGAATCAGTCTTGCTGAGGGCCTGCAGGAGAAAGGAATGCAGCTTTCAGATAGGAGCCAGAGAGGAAACAAGTGGTGCAGGCAGCCTACCAAGGAAGGAAGAAAACCAAACTCAAATTGCTTCTCCCCATTATACTGAACACAATCCAGGACCAGCTGTGCTCCATGACAAGAGTCTTGAATGTGGTTAGCACCAAACTCTGAGTTTCCCCCTTTATTCTATGGCTGAGCACACAGCAAATGCCAGATACTCCTCACAAATATACCTGTGCTTAATTTCCATCGTCAGTATCACCACCAGAGTCCACACCAAGCAGATGGAAAAGTGTGAATTCACAGGGAGGTGCCAAGGTGCCTCCATGGCCAGCAGGAACAAACTTGGTGTAGAGTGCCATGCTACCACCATAACTAATGAACTCCTTCCTGCCCACCCAACCCCCTCCTCAATTCTGGGGCTAAGTACTGGTTCCACAGACAGTATTCAGTGAGGTTAAGCCACTGTATTTACTGCCACATACAGGACATACTCCAGTAAACTGGGAGATGAAAAATGTGCATGATCACTGTATCCTTTAGGTAACTACACCAAAAAAAGGCTTAAAATTCAAAATAGCTAAGATTTAAACTTCCGAGGCAAACGAAAATGTCTTCCATCTGTCCTGGCTATTTGTCCTTTTCTTACAGCCTTTACAGAACATTTAAAACACTGGCACTGTTTTCCCCTTCCTCTACTTCTGTATGCATGTGCAGGCACAACAAAAACCAACCTCTTTCTACTATGAAAGAGTGAAGAAATATCTGTTCTTATACAAACAGGCTAGGGAACAAGAAGCATCAGTAATTCAAACAAAATTACAAAAGACAATTTGTCTCCCACATTTTCTTTTGAGCCAGTACAATTAAGAAATGGAAAAATTGTTTAGGAAACATTTAATTTTAACAGGTGCACACAATGTGCCATTTTTTTTAAGCTGCCAATGGGAACACAGGCTGAGAGTGGAGCTCTATTTGTACAGAAATAAATCCTGCTCATGATTTGAATTAAATATTCAACATGCATCCTTGTTGACAGTGTTTGTTTCAAATGATTTTACCACCAGATGGCCCTTCAGAATACACTGATGAAGGCCACCTGACTAAAGGATGCAATTCCAGTGTCTAAAGAAGTTTAAAAGTGACTAGAAAATAGCCAGAGGACTGAACCAGAGGCAGAATTACCAAGACTTAAACAAGGTAAATTTATAATTTCGTTATTTATATTTGTTGCAGTCATAGCTAAAGAATAGGAGTATTCCACTCTCACAAAACAAACCAAACCAAAAAAAA
>WBNO01013543.1:70324-106980 GCA_013400575.1 Peucedramus taeniatus
AAAAAAAATCTACCAAAAGCTGAGACTGACACAAGGACTTTTCACCTTTTTTTCTAATTTTTTAGAAGAAACAGAGCTCTGAGCTTTTTTACTAAATTGTGTTAAGCAGAAACCAGACAGTTGCAGATTGTCATAGAACAGAATTCAGCATTCATAGTGTTAAGTATGAATCTTTTATTCAATCTTGCTCCTCCATGCAAACAAGCTGAGAAAATCCAGCTGGCCAGGATAATTAAAGCCACAGATTATCACATAATGATCACAATATGAAAACATTCCAGAAGAATGAAAAGCTATCATTCTAGATTAGTCTGAAGTCATTTTAGGAGAAGCAGAGAACTCAATGTAAAAAATTTGCACCAAGAAAGGGGGAGGAACTCTATTGAGTTGTCACATCAGCTTGTGCAGCTTAGTGAGTAGTTATTAATAACTACAACACAGTTGAAATCAAGACTTTTTTCCTGGTGTTACTAGCAAGGGAGAACAAAGCTGGGTAGTCTTCCTAGAAAAGGCAGTGTCAAGTGCTAAAAAAAGAGTATTGTGAACAAAGTTCTATTCAAGCTTCACACAATATGGCAAAAATGTGATTATCAGAACACAGAGCTGTATGCCACTGCGATTTTTAATAAATATGTATGTGTGTGTATATAGATGTATTTCCCCCCCCTCACCAACTTCAAAATACAAAATGATATGCAGAAGCTGTGTCTGTTTCTTACATTAAGATGTATGCTATGAGAAAGAATCAGCCTCTCCATTTTCTCACTCACTGTACCACCACAAGTATGTAAGCAGAAGATACAGACAGGCCCAAGTTAAGCAGTTCAAGATGTGACAGCATGAACATAACTGTGGAATCAGGCAAGTCTTGGAGTTTAACATTAGAGCTTTGTCTCCTCTCCGTGGTTATCTGAGGAGGGCAAAGGCCTGGCATCATCCCTCTGTCTCCTGTACACACAAGTTAAACAAATTACACAGAAGGTATTCAGGAGCTTGTATCCTGCCTTTACTCCCCAGTCCCCAGTTCTCCTGTTTCTTCACATTTTTATTACACAGAGGTCTCCTGAGTGCAATTTGTATCCTTTTTCTTTGGAAAACCCTTTCGATTTGAAAAAAAAAAAAAATGAAGACTCCTCCAAGCAAAAGCACAACATCTTGCTGAAATCATCTCAGTCCTGCTGTAATGCAGTGCAGCTCAGTACCTGCAGCTGCAGCTTACCTTCACTTGGGAGCACTCTCAAGCACACCAGCTGCCCTCATGGCTTCAAAGTCCTTCATGGGATCATAGTTTCTGTAGAAGTCTGCATAAGCTCGTTTTCTGGGTTCAGCAACTCCAAACTGGAAAGTAACACACAGAAAATTAAAATTTGCAAAGGTTTATGAACAGGGTTTTTTTTTTAGTTCCAGATATTCATCTAAAAGGCCTTTATCTCAAATTATTAAATATTCCTTTATTTCTGTTAAAACCCACAGGTCGGGCTACCTGATCACTGGTCAGAAGAACAAATGTCTGCAGTAAAACCTTAAAAAGAAAGTCTGTTACAAGGTAGCACATCACACTTTCAAGATCCAAAATAATCCATCTGTATTGAAACCAGAGTGTCCAACACCCTCCCTGCTAATAGTTTTATACATAAAACATGTCATTATGGCAAGTTTTGTACCTGTGGGCAGCTGCTAAACTCTAACTCCAGATGAAATGGCACCCTGCACTGAAGGACCACATATGAGCTACACTGTAAGCCAACTGCACCTGGTAAAATTTTACAAGACTGCTGAGCCACTCTTACAGGTCACCAACATAAAAAAAAAAAATCCCCATCTCTTGGACACCCACTCACCTGAAGCACAAGGATATACAAAAAAGCTCCTAAAAACCTGAAAAAAATTCAGGGGGGTTTTGTACAACAGCATCTAACATGGAACAAAGTGAATTACTGCTGAGACCCATGTTATCTGTTCTAAATCTGGTCTGCCACCTCACCCGTGTATTAACATGGGGATGCCAAACAAGCTACTGACCCAGAGACTGTTAAAAATTATATCCTAAGTCTGACCACAAACAAGCTTGTCTACCTCTCAACAGATCTGTTAAGTACATGTGTGAGTTTACTGTTTCTGACAGACAATTGTGGCTCTGAGAAGCTGTGAAAACCCTGGAATTAAGTTCATTCCTCGTCACTTTTATCAACAGCTACCTGAGCACTCAAATGCTGCCCATGGTATATGCACGAGCTAAAGGGGAAAACCAAGATCCAGCTCTTCCACAGAACTCACACTGTGTTGTCTGCTTTGTGTATGAGATCCAAGAATTATTTAATAAGAGCACTCAAGAACAAGTACTGCTCTTATCTTTATCAGAAGTCAAACCTGTAAGGGAGTTTTTTTGGAAACATAATGCTCCATTTCCACACGATCCCTCAGAAGCAAGGACAGAAAGACCACATTAGGTTTTCCCACACTGATATCTTCAGTGTGAAGGATGAGTTTTCCAATTGCTTAAGAGCAAGTTTCCTGAAATCAATCAAGAAATAAAGTAATACTTGAATGACTCCCCCAAGTCTCAGAAACTGTGGCAGACCTAAGCACAAAGTAGCCAGAGTTAACGTGCATCAGCTGTGAAGGGTCCAGAGCATTTTGGGACTGGCAGATTCAAGGTCAAGGTGTCAGGAATTGCATGACTTTGAACAGACAGCATGAAACATCAGATTATTCACATCATTCCTTCAAATGAAGATTAGGAAGATTTATTTGTGCTTTGGAAAGATGCTTACAAAAATACATTACTAAACCTTTCTGATGAACAGCTCAACCCAATCTCAACAGAAAAATATTATGAATTCTTTCAATATTCCAATGAGCCCAGTTCATAACCGAATGGCTACAGAGCCCACCTTGTACAAAGCTGCACATCCCACAGACACCACAAATGCCCCAAGGAGGTGAAACTTCATCCTGCGGGCCAGAAGGCCCCGCATCTGCGGCTTCGGCAACAGAGCAGCCGACATGCTGACTGGGTTTCCTGACAGAAAAAAGAAATAAGACAATTGTGGGAGAAGCTCTACTTAAAATAGTTTTCAGTACTACAGAAAAATCATTACTTCAGTATTGTAAAATGATCGTATTCACGGAAAAAGCAACACGGGTCCTGTGTACTTGACCTTCCAATGGCAATACCTAAGGGACAAAATCCAAGGACAACCTATTTATGACACGATTCTAGTTTAAGTTCTTACACTCTTTACACCCCGTATTTGTGGAATCAAGGCTGGCCTTCGTTGTTCACGCTAAATCCTGCGCTCCCCGCAGGGTCTTCCCTCCCAGGCCTGCTGTCCTGCTGTTTACGCCAGAAGACATTGTGAGCAGCACCGGGAACAGGCTGGGACCAGCCCCGCACCGCTTCCCTCACCCAGGGCGCCCCAGCCCCGCGCTGCAGCCGCCACCGCTGGGCCCGGCTCCGCCACCCTCAGGGACGCGNATGTTTGTTCAGTCATCTTTGCTGTGAAGAAATTCCTCCTAATGTCCAACCCCAGCCACCCCTGGCACAGCCTGGAGCGACGCCTTCTTGTGCTGTCCCTTGTTCCCTGTGAGAAGAGCCCGAGCCCGACCCCCCCCGGCCTGAGCCTCCTCTCAGGGCTCTGGAGAGCGCGGTAAGGTCACAGCCGAGCCCGCTCTGCTCCAGCCTAAACACCCCCAGCTCCAGCAGCTGCTCCGCTCAGGACTTGCGCTCCAGACCCTTCACCAGCTCCGCTGCCCTTCTCTGGACCCGCTCCAGCTCCTGAATGTCCTTCCTGAACTGAGGGGCCCAGAACTGGACACAGCACTCGAGGTGTGGCCTCACCAGTGCCAAGTACATGCCCTGCCCTGCTCCTGCTGGCCACACCATTTCTGATGCAGGCCAGGATGCCACTTGTCTTCTTGGCCACCTGGGCACACGCTGGTTCATGTTCAGGTCCCTTCTTCTGTCTTAAAGGTCCCTTCCAACCCAAACCATTTTGTGATTCTATTAAGAGCCATGGGAGAAAACCAAGTCACCCATTAAAGGGTGACATTGCTGGGCTGAGGGACTCAGACCTTTATATAGAGAGTTTGCCAGGAATTATTGGCCAAGCCTAGAAAGAAATGAAGCTATTTGTAATCCTTTCTAGATGTCCCTTAGACACTTTTTGTACCTTTCTTGGAAATGAGGAACATGTGTTTTGCCCATGATTTCCACTAAATCACCACCTGCACATGGAATTGTCATTTGTATTCCTGGGGAGTCTCTGTGGGATTTACACTGAATGCTATAAATGCCTGGCTTGAAAAAACGAGTCCCTCCTGTGCAGTGAGGCATTCATTCAAGCCTTTTTCTCCCTTGCCAAAGCCAGCAGATCTTGACATCAAATGAGAGAGATGGACCCTTAAAACTAAAGAGGAGTTGCTTTTTCTATGATGGAATTAAGAAGAAATAAGTGTCAGTAGAAAATATCAGAGGGAAATCATACAGCTGTGGCTACAAACTGGAAGAATGTTCTTTGCAACAGCAGTTTGAATAGATGCAATTTGAACAACATTCTCTCAAGCTGAAGAAAAGTTTGTTACAATAGTTGAGACTAAAATAAAGAATGTCTGTCTAAGAGTTTTTCCCCTGTGGATTAACACAAAAACCCTGAATGTTAATGATGTCATGCAGAAAGAATGGCAAGACGTATCACCAAGGGCAAACCGTGCAAATGTGGTGGCCTCCTCTAACAGGGTCACAGCACTGGTGGATGAGGGACGAGCGACTGACGTCACCTGCTTGGTCTTGTGCAAAGCATTTGACACAGTCCTGCATGACATCCATGTCTCTAAACTAGAGAGGTGTGGATTTGGTGGATGAACCACTTGGTGAATCAGGAGCTAAGGAATTGGCTGGATGATTGCACTCAGAGAGTTGTGGTCAAGAGCTCAGTGTTCCAGTGTAGACCAGTGACAAGTGGTGCTCCTCAGGGGACCAGCATTGTTTAATGTCTTTGTTGGTGGCATGGACAGTGGGATCAAGTGCATCCTCAGCACTGTCCACTCCAAGCTGTGTGGTGTGGTCAGCATGCTGGAGGGAAGGGATGCTATCCAGAGGAATCTGGACAGGCTTGAGAGGTGAGACTGTGCAAACCTCATAAAGTTCAGCAAGGCCAAGTGCCAGATCCTGCACCTGGGCTGGGGTAATCCCAAAGATGAATACAGGCTGGGCAGGGAATAAGAAGGGACACTTGCAGGTCTTGATGGACAAGAAGCTCTCCATGGAGCAGCAATGTGTGCTCACAGCCCAGAAAACCAACCACATCCTGGGCTGCATCAAAACCAGAATGGCCAGCAGCTGAGGGAGATTATTTTCCCTCCAACTCTGCTCTGGTGAGACCCCACCTGGAGTGCTGTGTCCAGCTCTGGAGCATTGCATCCAGCTCTGGAGCCCCAGCACAAGAAAGACATGGACTGTTGGAGTGAGCCCAGGAGGCCCACAAAGATGATTAGAGGGCTGGAACACCTCCTTGTCTCCTTTGGAAAGAAGTTGGGGTTGTTCAGCCTAGAGAAGAGAAGAATCTGAGAAGACCTTAGAGCAACCTTACAGTGTCTAAAGGGGTTTACAAAAAATCTAGAGAGGGACTTTTTACATTGGACATATAGTGACAGGATGGGGTAATGGCTTTAAACTGAAAGATGGCAGGTTTACATTAGATGTACGAAAGAAATTCCTTACTGAACTTGCCCTCATGAAAAAGACAATACAAAAATAATTGGAATAAAAGCATGGCAGGTTTCAGGGCTACTGTCATCATAGGTAAGATATGAGTCATTTTCCTGTAAACATCAGTCTTGTGGAGGCAGAATATTTTGGTGGATGGAACTAGGTCTGTAAATAAAAAAATCTTGATTGCTGTTTTCAATAGCTTCCTTCATGGCTGGCCAGGTCATTAAATTCTTTTCTGTGTGGCCAGTTTCTCCATGTGCCTGAGATACTGCTGGCTAGGCATCTTTGTGTTATAGTTAAGATGCTAAATGAAGTGCTAATTGTTATCATCCTTTGATGTCATTACTGTGGAATATACAGCCAACTCCTTATTGTTCTGTGTAAAGGGCAGTTCAGGACTGTGCAAATAAGAGATAAAAAAAGGATGGAGAATACATTAGAGCAAGAGCCAAGGAAGGAGAGCAGAGACAAACAGCTCCATTAGGTCAATGCATAGAGTGGCTTCCTGTCACACTGGTTTCTGAATGGATGATAGGGCCTGAGTGGATCCTGTGCATCCAAATGCAGGAAAGTAAAAAAAACCTTCTGAAAACAAGAAGGCATATACAGAGATAGAGACAACAGCAGTTGTTTCCCTCCCAGTCCACCCCCTCCCTGGGGGTCTTGACACCTACTCCAGTTGTCTTTGGGACACAAGTATTAGGATTGTTCACTCAAAAGGTGTCACAGCTATCGAAATAGAATCTCCAGTCCTTTTTTTTTTCTCTCCAAAATACTGTAGAGCCAGCAGCAGTTTACATTTCTCCATTGTGTCCTTGAAAGAGATCATCTTTTGAAGAGTGAAGGAAGGCATTAATGCTAAACCATTTCTTGATTGTGCTCCACCAGAACTGAAAGTAAAATTTACTTCTGACTTAAGCAAGAGAAAATTTAGTCAGTGAATCCTTGTCTTTTCCACAAAGAGTACCAGCTCTGATACTCAGGACTGTACTTTCTGTGGTGTGGACTGATGCCAACTAGGAACAGGACTGTGACAATCAAGTGATTTTGCATATGCCATGAAAAGTCTTTAGATAATCATAATTTGGATCAAATTAGAAACAAAAATCTACTGGAAAAAGATCACGTGGGACATCAGCAATCCCCTGAGCCAGATGCAGTCCCAAATAGTTTAATGTAAAATCTACCTATCACAAAAGAAACAGAAGGTAAACAATGCTCTGTGCCACATATGAAAATGCATACATTTGGGTTCATCCTCCCCTTTCTGTGCCAGAAATTAACTGATCAAATACTCTCTTGCCACAGCTCTGTCTACATCAACCAATGGCGCTGTGGAACAAAGATATGGTGTCACAACAAGTTTTTTACACAGAATTGGAATGGCAGCTGTACGAAAAAAATGAGGGTGAATCAATGATTCCTAAATGGAAAAAGTCAAAATTAGTAGGGGGAAGAAAAATATCTTTGTACTTCCAAAATAGCAGTATAAACAAAGGAGAAAATTTCAAATCACAATAAATGGAGCAGACACGGATTTCACAAGCCTTTGTTGATTTTATGCAAGTTTCTGAAATAGAAGAATCTAAAAACAGTGATTTCTTAAGTTTTATTCCACTTGTAAAGAGACAGATTTTGGTATATTGAATACACATGAAATAGTGAAAGAATTATGCAAATGATCCTATGTTTGGTACCATTATGAATTATACTGTTAAAAAAAGAGCTATTTCCCAAGTTCCCAACTTGCACTCAAGACATGGCTAATGTGTGTATTCAGACCCAGAAGCAGAAAACACACCAGGTTTCAGAGCTGTGACGTTAACATTCATGTGACCCTTTGTTTTCTGTAGTTTGTTTCTGCATTAATTGTTCCCCTTCTGAAGTCCTCTGGGTTTCGGGGATCTATCTGAAACAAATACTGTTTTAGGAACAGGAGACCCTTGGTTTGATAAACTGGACTTTTAAACAGATAGAAGTCTATATGTGTCATTCTTACCTAGAAGTTTAACTTAGGCAAGTGTAACTTCATTATTCATTGCCATTATGTTCTACATTATCATCTGATTTCTTAGAAAAAAACAAAACCCCACCCACAAGAAACACCTCCTTCCAGTCCCTGTTCCTTGCTCAAAGCCCTTTAAATGATGCCAAGATTCTTCTGTCTTTTGTGGTTTTAAATGTTATGTAGCTTGTCTGCAATGGAAATAAAGTCATCAAAGAAACATTTTTATACTGTTCCTTAACTCCTCTGTATTTGAGTAGAGGTTCCTTACTCTGATAAAGTTTTCTCATTCCTCATCCTTGTTTTTCCAGGAATATGCTGAACCACCTTTACAGACACATACTCCAATCTAAAATTTAACCAGTCAACACATAAAATTGTTACATGTAATTCCGACTTTACAGGCCAATCTCAGCAAGTGACCCAACGTGGGCCACAAGCATTCCTAGTCTGTGTTCAGCTCCAGAAAGTATCCATGGTAAGAACAGCACAGGAGCAGAGTTACTCCCTAAAAAAATGAAAGCAGGGACCACAACATGAGGACAAAAGGCCAAGTTTTCACACTCCTGTTCAAAGCACACTTTGGTTCAAATGCTGTGACATGGTTTAGTTTCACACAAGGCAAAATTCTCTAGCTGCCAACATCATTTACCATACAGAAACTATTTTATGGCAGACAACGTTTGCATGACGTGCCCAGCAATCCTGGTGAGTCCCTACCTGCACCTGCTACATTTGCCAGTGCTCCCCTCCTTGATTATGGATGTGTTCCTCTAAGTCTGAGCAGAAGATCCACATGGGTACCCTTCAGTAATCCAAAGCCATGGAAACAAAGAGTGTTTTTCATACATTAAGAGAGTTTAGGCCAGATCCTTTGTTAGCTTCTATTTTTCCCAGATGTGACCAGTGAAAATCAGACCTCCAGGAAAGCAGGAGGTGGCCAACTGCTGCTGTTCACACAGCTATATAATTTTGCTCAAGGAATTAATTCTCACAGAAAATGACAGACCAACTTCCCTATGGGTGTAAAACAGTGGCTGTGAAGTGGGAAAGCCTCCTTCAAATCGAAGATCAGACTCACTCTCCACAAGGCATTACATTTGCACTTCCTTGGTTAGGGTCAAGGTACTTGCTTAGGCAGCTCTTGGCTGAGCCTGCTCTTCTGGGAAGAGTGAGCTGCACAGAGAGGAGAAGGGACCTTGCTAAGGTTGGGGCCAACACCCTGCAAGGGTGACATCTAAAAATTTGGAACAGTAGATTTAACCTAGGGATATCTTTGCTGTTTATTAAATTTACCTAGTACAATACAGAGCTCATTCTGACAGAAAAAGATTGGCCCAGGTTATATATAAAGATAACTTACAATTGGTTCCTGTGGCAATTTTTAGACTTTTTATTCATAGATTTCTGAACATCTCATTTTAGTCTGTTTGAATTCACACTGAGGTGATGACATGGCATTATGAGATGTTGGCAACTTTTCATTTCTGTGTGTGAAATTATAGTCTAGAAGGAGTGAAGGGTGTCTCAGATTTGTTGTGACTTGTATCATCATAGTGCAGTCAAATCAATCAAATCATGTCCATTTATGAAAAGAGAGCTCATGAACACACCAGTGTCCCAGAGATGATGTATTTTTTGGCCTCTTTATGATCTGGTGAATTAATTGTGAGCCTGAAAATTTATTCATTGTTTCCAATTACATTACCTGGTCTAGTGAAAAAAATTTCCTAAAGAAATGCCGTTGCTTTCATTTATTTTCTTATTGCAAGACTCTACCAACTTAGGATTGCTATGTTTTGCAAAGGCTTCATAATTTCTATTTGATATTTGATGGTATTGCAAAATATAATAGTTATCTTTATAACCATAACCTTGGGAACATTTTAAGTCCCCAGAGTCAGGGAGTTTCTGACTACAAAATCCACAGATGAGCTAAAATCCATCTCAGATTATGGTCCCAGGTTTGAAAGGTGAGGCACGGTCAGACATGTGAGGCTCCTAGAAAGTAGTCAAATCATCTGTTCATGGTTTTTTTACTTGTTATTGGCATAAACTTTAAAAAATATCTATACTTAAACCAGCCTGTTTTAACTTTACTGTTTTGTTTGAAATAATCTAATTAGGAAATTACGGGTCTCAGTTTTCTACTGCATTGAAACTTTTGAGTTTCATGATTAACAAAACTGGCAATAGATAACAGTATAAGCAACTTTAAATATATTTTGGTTAAATGAGTTCAGGATACATTTTCCTGAAACAAATTTGGCCATGTTCAATACGGCATTACATGGAAACGTCTGGAAAAATTGCCTTGTTTTTCCAAGCAGGAGGCATGAGATTACTATAATCCATAGCCCCCACCACAGTATTAATTAGCATGGCTCACTAACCAGGGACATAATATTTGTAAATGAAACTCTAGAAGGGCATCAGTAAGGAACAGGATGTTGAAGCCAAATGGAAAACATGAACCAATAAAAAGGCTGAACTAGCTAGAAGTGCAAGCTCAGCCTTTGAAGTTAGTTCAAGTACTGCATGCTTTAATTTTGGTGTAATCTTATGATGGAGGTACAAACAAGAACTCAGAAACAGATTTTGTAACATTTGGCCCAATTGTAGATGAATCAGTTTGTTGATGGTTACCAACAATTGCACAGCCAGAGAAGCTGTGGTCTTTGTTAAACTAGATTGAATAATTGGCTTCAGTGGGAGTTTCGGGTGCAGAGCAAATGAAGTGTCACGGCCCTTGACTCTCGTAAGATTCCTTAGCAGAGGCTAAGCTTTTGCCTTCAGAACAACCTGAATATGGATTCAGAGAACATGAGTCCCTCAAGGGTTCATCTACTCACTCCCCTGCCCCAGTATGGGTCTGAACATACTTAGTCATTCCTGGCAGATGTGCATACCTTATCTGTTTTTAGAGCCCCTCTGATGACAATAAGGATACCAAAAGCTCTCTGGGCAGTTTGTTTCCAATGCTTAACTGTTGTCTCAGAATACAGTCTTTGATTAGTACTATGTTACCTTGGCAAGCCCAACTAAACCTATGTATTTCTTTGTTTTGGTTTGTTATTTTTTAATATACTTTCATGTGGAACTCCAGTGACAAAGCTGTGCTTTTCTGGTGTTCCACTCAAAAAAAAATTCACTGTTTTTGTCCTTTGGACAGCTTTCTGAAGGCCTACTATTGCCAGGTGCTGAGCATCTCTGGAGACATGAGTTACGAGAACGAGTTTCAATACATTCAGCAAATTACATGATCAGGCAGCCAGGAGTTAAGATGATCTTTGAACTCAAAAGTCGTAACTGGAAAACGAACATAATCATACACATTCTCCTTTTTTAGATCAAGCATTCACTTCATTAGCTTGAAAATAGTAAATAATTTATTGTAGTCTTTAGTGAATAGCCCAACACATGCTGTTAATTACTTTCTCATTTGGGAGAAAAAACACAGCAAAAGTTAATTTTTTTCCTGCATATGCTTTCTAGAAGAAAAAGAACTCCTCAAAAATGCATTTATTTCTCTTTTCAGAAGCCATGCAGACCTTTGGAAGGAGCCATATTCCTCAACAAAGCAAGTGTAATAGCTCTGTTTCTCAAATTCAAGTGAGTATAGACACAAAATTGTAATGAAACAAAGACTTTAATTTCAAAAAAATAACACAGGGGAAAATGGTTGAAATATTGTATTAGAAAAAAAAAAACTATATACACCAAACTTAAGCCATATGTGGTTATGACAGTAAAACAGTTTACCAAAGAAGATCATTTTATGCATTTGTTGGATTTTTTGTGTGTGTGTGTATATATATATGCACGTATACATGCTTGTAAATAGATATGCACATACAAAACTGTAAGTGTGTAAATTATTCTAGAGATGTGATAGATTCAATTCCCAAACTACCATTTTGAGGAATGAGTGGTATCCAAGCCAGTCAGAGTCTGGGGTTTACAAACCCAGTGCTGGGTTGGGCCTTGCAATTGGGATGAAATCCATTGAGTTGTCTATGGATGAAAACTACTAAGAATGCTGTAAGCTTATTGATTGCATTTACTGAGCTATAGTCACCATGGCCTATTGTAGTGAATAATTCCAGGGAAATCTCTGTATTTACTCACTTAGTCAGATGGGGAATATTGCATAAGCTATTGTGTGCCTGTGCATTCCTTGAGTGTGATGCTGTGGTCTTTTTCTTGCTTGCCGTGTCATTTGTTTCATTTAACTGTCTCATTAAAGGCAAAATTGCTTTGCTTTGTTCAGAAATCCTATTCTGAGAAGCAAGTATTACTTTCTCCTTTAACTTCTTGCCAACAAAAGATTTTTAAATGCATGTGGTACAGAGGAATTGTACAAGATTTTTTGAGAGCAAAAAGAAATATCTAAAATTAAAAGCACAAATCCACTTACTGCATTCCCATTTTTCCTTTGACATGAAATGAAATCTTAACGTGAGAAATACACACAGTTCATCAGCATACTCTGAGCAAATACATAATTAACATGTGGAATAAGCAAAGCTGTTGTCAACGCTTTCACATATGTTACCACAAAACTAAAATATTTTAATTAGTAGAGAAATAGAGGAAAATCCAAGTAAATGCAGCCTGTGCTTGACATAAAAATTAGCTTGACTCTATGAGTATTAAAAATAAGAGAATCTCATCTCTACCTTAAGTACCCTTACCACACTAGGACAGCTTAGTGAGTCCTGCATAATTCAAATCTGCTTCAGTGCTCTGATAAATAATTACTTGACAGAGGAGTCTCTACTGTGGCCATTGTGCAAATGCTTTACTTAATCAATGGTAGAAATAAAAATGGGTGGGTTCAATAGCAGATAGGTAGAAAGTGTAGACTTTGGTGTTTTGTAACAATCCCATTTGCTGGACTGACAGAACCTTTTCTGAAGGCTACATTATAAGAGGAGAAAATAAAAGAAAACTATGTAGCAGGACCATGTGGCTTCTGATTTGGGAACTACAATTTAGCCTATTAGACATGGACCTGTTCCAAAAATGCACATTCAGACAATCATGCATGAAGGAGTTAGAAACACAGATGTGAATTATAACTCTCTGAAATCCTGGGAGTGCTCAAAATTAGGTGGGTTTGAACTGTAAGTACAGATCCAGATCTGAAATTTTTGTTCAAACCTGTCTTTCCCTAACATCTTTACAGCAACTACTGAATGTATTAAAACCAACAATGTTCTGTAAGCTTAAAAAAAATATCAGTTAACCCCATCTTAGCTGTATTCAGACATGATTCTCAATGGCTGGCAAAACACATTTCTATATAAAGGTAGTAACAAAAATCACCAGTTGAATGTAATGGGACCGTTTAAATAGGTCAAATTTAAGCCAGATTACTGCAGCTCCACTGGCCACATACAGCTTCACAGTGATCAGTTTGACCCAGCATTTAACATTAGAAACATAAATAATTTAAGGATTTTCTTTTCCAATCTGGGACAGAACTTTGAAACATCTGTTCTCTCTTCAGTCCTTTTCACACACACATGCTAAAGTCAACATTTTTGACTAGGGCAATGGTGTTGATTGGGACTGGGGCTGGCCATTTCACAAGCATACAAAAGGCAGAGGATGGAAAATGTAACACTGTATTGGGCTAAAGGCACACCTGCCATTTTTCAGTACCCTCAATAGCAGGAAACTGAGGGTCCCAAATCAATGCAAATATCCAGGTCATTGATGCATTTATCTGTAGATTTCATTACTGCAGGTTTCTCTTTTTTAAAGTCTTGCAAAGTGTTTGCACACTGAAAAAGTGAATGTTTGCAAAGTGAATCACATTGATTTTTCTCATGTAAATGATGTAGAAGGTGTGGCACAAATCAGTCTGGCCTTGGCCACCCCATACTGTATAGTAAGAGAATCTGGGTCTGTTCCACCAGGTCTAATACTGTATCTGCAAAACACCTCTCCCCATTGCTGATCTCAATATCTGATGACTAAAAACTAAATTTTTCACACCTTGAAGGAGTTAAATGAACCCACAGTTCCTGGTCTAAGACAGCTCCCCATTAACAGTACTTTAAGAAATAGCCATTAAAAAGGGATCATGAGGAGTACAGAGGCAATGGCAGAGCAGCACTGCAGACTCAAAGGAAGAACCATTCTGTCCCTATTAAATGGCCTGGTCATGGCTACTACCACTCGACAGAAGTGTGCACCTTAGTAACATAATGCAGCACTATGTAGTTTCAGGAATTCATCTCATGGTCTGATATTTTGTGTCGTGCAGCAGCAGAAGAGAAGTCAAAGCAAAATGCATAAAGCCCCTTCTGAAGCACATAATCGCAGCTTGTGTTGATAGCAAAAGTATTTGAATGAGCAATTTTGGGACTGTGCTCTCAAAAATTATAAATTGCTTTAATAAACATGTCAGATCTGATGAGAAAAAAGTGAAATACACGGTAATAGCATCTTAATGTAAAAATTTATGAATTCAAATTACATTTAAAAAGAATCCAAATTAGTCCTTCTACTATTAGATTCCATTAACTGGGAGTAAACATCAAAAGTAAGCCTGAATGAGTATGATTGCATTGTGTATTTCAACACCACTAGAGCATTCATCTATCCAGAAGTTTTCTAGGTTAGCAAGTTTCTGAAAAAGAGAATTGAGTTTATTGTCTGTAACAGCAAACTTCCCAGAGAACTGTTGTTCTGCTGTACAGACTTCTGAGTGTCACAAAGCATAAGTACTTAAAACAGACAAGGAATAAATTTTAATTGTCTGAAGGGAGAGGTGCTAGGGCTGCTGAGAAAAAACTTTTCTAGCTCTTTAAAACTGCCGAGTTCACATAGGTGGTAAATCAGCAACCTGAGAAAGAACAGATCTCAAGAGCAAGACAAAAAGACAATAACAGTACAAGTGTTCTGAAGTTATATAGAATCACCATTCAGATTAATAATATTTAGTCCGTTCTCAGACTCTCTGCTGGAACTTCTGGTCCCTTGGGATGAGACTTAAACCACTATTCCATTTCTGATGTATCACCAAATAGCAATTCTAGGGTATCTGCCATTGCACTACATTAGATCCAGTAACCCAGAAATTTAAGGGTCCCTGTCTCTTAATGAATTCTGTGTTCAATTACCCAATATTTCTTTAAAATTGACACATAGAATGAAAATAATGCTGTGACATGTAGTCCTAGCATTATTGATATGTGTGATCCTTCTCAGTTGTGTACTGAAGACACGGCCTTGGCACTAAAACAGTGCATGTGTGTCTACATACACCCATGTGTTTCAGCTACCACAGAGACAGAACAGCAAACCAGACTGAGAGTAAACTTCAGTTTGCAATAATTTGAGGGAATAGGGCCAGTTAGAAAAATTCTATTCACTAATTAAGTACTTATTTTTAAGTTTCATTAACATGTGTGATATTAATGATCACAACTGTCTGCGACAGTAGTTTTTTGCATGAGGTAAATTTACTGGTAAATTTTTGTTAACTATTTGGCAAGGCTGGAACATTCACAAGGAGTTTTATAATGTGTAACAAATATCTGGATAATATTTTTAATTTTTTAACTAATTCAAGTGTTAATCATGTCAGAACTATAAGCACAAGATAAGCAATGTCCACACATTATTTAAATCCCTCAAAATTCCATGAAGGCAAGAATATAGCAACACATAAACAGCCTGCCATGCTCTAGCATTTGGTTGCATGCACTATACTGACCACAGCAGTAGAAGGTGGCCTTCCATGTGGTTTTTAGGGTGACATACATCACTGCATTTATGGCACTTCATGATTCTTCTCTGCCTTCCACATTAATGAATGGTAGGCCACACAGTACCACATGTGCTTTGCTCCCTACCAGATGCTGCATCCAACCTCCTCAGATGTACTGAACATTAAAGTTTACTGCATTTGTGAAATTTAGGAAAACATAAAAACCAGGGAAAGAATTTTGTGTTTTACTCCCTTGTAGCTTCCACCAAAAATGTATTTTTCAGGTAACTCAAACACAGAACGAGGGTAGACAAGCATGAAGCACACTCTGAAACATGAGCAAAGCAGGAACTGAACTAATGATCTCTCTTGCTCCTTCTGTGAGAATATATGATCAGGGTGACTACATCCATAAAAGAAAGTGTATTTCTTCCCTGCCAGCCTGTCTCCAGCAGGAGACAGTCCCATCCCTATCTCAGGGCTAATCCTCAGGAACTGAGCTCGCTGGAGCTTGCTGATCAGCCTTTCTTTTACATGCGTTACACACATGTGGGGAAAAATTGAGCCAACTGCTTTGTGGCTGGGAACTGGTTTTTGAAGAGGTCTGAAGAATGTGGAGAGTATCTAGTATCATCCTGTCTCTTGCCTAGTAGTTAAGTCTTCCCCTGCCCCCTCTTAATTTCTCAATTAATCCTTGGTCCTTAGTCCCCATGTCAACTGTGCCACAAGTCTTTTTATAACTTTTTAGAAGTAGGGAGAGCTACACAAGAGCAATCCTCTACTGAGTCATGCCTTGGGACTAATGATACTGTATAGAAGGTCTCAATCCCATCTGTATCCTGATAGATTTTAAGCCTTTCTTGTGGATCAAAACTCAGAAATGAGACAGAAGGTGGATCATCAGACTGAACTGGGAGGAAACAACAAGAGCATTTGGCTTTGTAGTAACTCAGAGACCTCATGACTTATCCTGGATGAACAGAAGTTGTGTGAATTGCGTAGTGAGATCACAGTGTGCCAAAACACCCTGATTCAGGGCTGTCAGTTCAAGGCAGTATTTTACTTATTCATTAGATCAGGCACTGAAGGACTTGGTTTGATTATAAGATGTTTAAGATGGAGACTACCTAGTAGTTTGCACCATGCATACTTCAGTGGAATACTACTGTGATTTGAGCCTCATGGTGCTTTATTAAATTATTAACACAAGAGCCAGTGTCACAATCAGGTTGAAATGGAACACACTGGAAGATGTTTATTTTCTACCCTTGATCCCATGGTTCTTAATAATATTCCAAGTCATCACCTTTGCTCTAGAATTGTAAGAACAAACCTTACATGTACATTACATTTATGTCTCCTGGCCACCTCCATTGAATGTCTCTGCATTCCCTTCCTCAGAGATATTTTAATGTACCTGAAAAGGTAACAAAATGTCACTGCTGTGTTCAGTCAGTTGGAATAATCAGAACAGTTCTTCAATAAATGCATCAACTCAAATTGGGGAAATCAATTTATTGCAAATTAGAATAAATCGTTACTGATTCAGGTAGTGGGGAAGAGAGGGAAAGAAAGGAAAATTTACACATTTAGAGAAAACACTTTTCCTCCATGTTTCCTAGGTTCAAGTTCACTCCAAGCACCTCTCCTCCCCTTCTTGTTACCACCACTGGTTGCACTCTGTCCCTTTGGTGAGGCACTGGG
The DNA here is from genome assembly GCA_013400575.1 of Peucedramus taeniatus. Taxonomy (NCBI): domain Eukaryota; kingdom Metazoa; phylum Chordata; class Aves; order Passeriformes; family Fringillidae; genus Peucedramus; species Peucedramus taeniatus. The sequence goes on from WBNO01013543.1 coordinate 87,470, forward strand.
AAGCCCCTTCTTCCTTCTCACTATTTTCCTCTGCTGCAGCATCGATCCTCCACAGGCTGCAGGGAATACCTGCTCCCCCATGGAGCACCTCCTCCTCCTCCTTAACCTCTTCCTCTTACACCTCCTCCTCTGCCCTTGGTGTTCCCTCTGTTGTTTATCACTCCTTTTATTTCTTCCTCCACTCTCTGGCTTTCTTTGCTCCTTCTGAAATATGTTTGCCCAAGGTGCCCCTGTCTTGGCTGAGGGATCAGCCATGTCCTGTGATGGGTCCATTGGAGGTACCTGGGACTGGCTGTGCCCAGCACATGGCAGCCCTGGCCTTTCTCACAGACCTCCCACTGCCAGCCTTGCCATTTATCCCCAACAGACCAGGTGTGACCTGCTCTGTTACAAAGTGGAGGGAAGATGCCCCATCAAGAGCATTCATGGTCTTGTGTAGCCATCTCACCCTACCAGCAGAGTGGTCAGATCACTACAGGATAGTTGGCAGGCAAATTTCCAGTGGCAACAGAGAATGGGCTGCAACTGAAGCTGGTGGAAGAGACCTCTCAAATCACATGGGACCTCAACTTTCTCATTGCATTAGCCTGTACCACAGCCTGGTGCCTGGCAGGAATGCAGTTCTCCAGTCTGGAACAGCCAAGGCTGGGCTGGGCTGGGCTGTAGCAAGGGGTGCAGGTGCCTTGTGGGCCCTGTGGTCACTGGGCCCAGCTGGAGGTTTCTCAGCCCCAGAGCAGGGGCAGAGGCCCTGCCCTAGGGCTCCCCACAGTGATCCAGCTCCACGGGGAGCAGAACAGTGGTGAGAAGGCAAAGATATGTGGAACACAGTCACATCTGCGAGGCACAGGAGGCCCCAGGTGGCTGGATTACTTTAACTGCAGCTGTAGAACATGGTAAGAGGGCAGAAAGAGAATGGCAGGGAAGACCAAGGAATGCTGCAGTTTTCTCTGAAGTCATTTTCAGAAAATGCTGCCACAGGAAGATTATGTTCAGACACCTGGAATTTTAGGAGGACTAGTGAGGGCAGGACACCAAGTTGCCTAAAATAGCAGTGCTAAGTAGATAATTAGAAGAGGAAGGAGGAACAGAGAAGGAAGGCAGCAATATTCCAAGTCCTATTAATTTTTTTAAGTCCACGTAATTTCAACATAGGATTAAAAATACCAAAAAAAAAAAAACCAAAACAACCCACCTCTAGAGGATTCTTCCTTCTAGGAATTTAAGCTTTGAAGCAAAATCTTATCTTCTGTCTTTATCAGGTTGGTTGGTTGTTTTTGGTGGTGGTTTTTTTTTTGTTTTGTTTTGTTTTGTTTGGGTTTTTTTTTTGTTTTTTGTTTTGGTTTGGTTTGGTTTGGTTTTTTTGGGGGTTTTTTTGGGTTTTTTTTTTCTGTCCCACTTCTTTGTCTCAGTCTAATATTTAATTGACTTTGGCAGAGGTGATCTATTGCTAGTTCTATGTCAGGTTCTTGACAGTAACTTCATAGGGTCTGACATTTCTCCAGTCATCTCATGTTCCTATTTAAAATATCTTAACTGGAAAGCTTAGATAACCTAATTTCAGAGACTGCCATTTTGCAAAAAAATTCCATCTGATCAACATTAGATCCGCTAACCAGAGCTGACGTGAAAAATAAGCTTGTTTTCATATGGAGGCTGTACAGCTTCAGTTAAACATGATTTGGAGTGGGATAACTTGCTACTAATGAGTATCAGCACTGGCATCAGGAAAGCTAGCTTTTAAGAATTCCCATTTCAAAGCACACTTGTTGTCAGTCTGGTACTCACTTCCTGCTTCTTGGGAAGATTCAGAGTTTAGGGTTCGTAGGAAGGGTGGCTTTCACAGAACTCTCAGGCTTCAGGGAGGACATAGACAAGAAACCTGCATATGAAAAAAAGATTAAATTATGTGAAACTGAAGGAACTGAATATTACATAGTACTATTGCTAGCCCTACTACTAAATGGATATTTTTAATAAATAAACAAACAGGTCATAATATCCTTGGCAAAGACCTATGAGGATATTCACAGCTGAAACAAGGATGAAGCAATGCCTCCCACATCCTCCAAAAACATACTGACAGACTGTGAGAAAGAGGTTTCAGTATCTGCTTGAATGCAAGCTGATGAAGCACAAGAAGCCAGGGAGCTGAAATGTGTATGTGATTGCCATGTCACTGCAGAATGAAGAAATGGCTTTATTCCTCCCTGCAGCAGGACCTGTGCTGTAAAGGCAGTGCAAAGATACCCTGAAACTTTTACTTTTTCTTTCTTAGAAAATATACCACTCATGAGTACAGTGCAGAGAGCAAGTCCCCTACAGACAGCAAAAGAGAGGCAGAGGTTTCTGTACACAACTCAGAAGAAGAGCAAGCAAAGTCCTTCTACTGTGAGAATTTCACCTAAGCTCTAAGCTTGTCCTGCTAAACTACTGAGCTTGGTTAATAACCTGCAGGGAATAATGATGAGGTTTCCTCCAGATCTTCTTGCTTTTTAATGAGTATTCTTTCCTGCTCCAAGGCTTCTATGTACTTGGAATAGGACCAGGAAGCCTGCAAGAACCATCAGAAATCATCAGCCTTCAGGTGACACCACTGTAGTTTCTGATCTTTTTCAACAGTAAGATAAAAAACTTGTTTGTTATATTCCTATCACCAATATTAAGAAGATTTTTTTTCATTATAATATTGGAATAATGGGAGAAAGAGTATTGCTGTAAATAAGTAAATCTCAGAACACCATGCTTTAAGCAAGTTTGACAGATGCAATATTTATATTTATTCTCCATCTCTGGTCTGAGTGTTATTCTCTCTCCTTTATTCTTCAAAAACAAAGCAGCAGATCTTTACCCTCCCAAAATATCATTTGTGCTATCAAGGAGTTAATTTTATCTCTGTGCTACACCCTTAGTCCTTCCCTTGGACTATGATTGCTTTGTTTGACATAAACCCAAACCAGCAACTGATTTGTGGGGTGGAGAGGAAATACATATAACAAAACTGTTTCTAGCTTATGTCCTTTCACTGAACGTCTCATTAGCCTCACAGCTCCTTCTGCCTGCCCTCTCCAGCAGAATGCTGCTGCCACTAGAGGCAGATCAACTGGAGATGTCATCCTTTCCTTTTCTAAGGATAAAATACTGCTTTCAAAGAAAACGATCACAGTTCAGACTGCATGTAAATAATAGGTTGCTCTTCCAAAATAGGATGAGAACTGCACTTTTATTTGGCCTGGTTTTTATCTTGCGGTATGAGAAGTTTGGAGCCAATTTGTCATATCATGATTCAATAGTAGGAAGATTCCTACAGCAGCGAGGGGCTTGCAGAAGGAAGAAGAAACTGCTGTTTTTATTGTTTATTCTACCACTTCTTAAAGGCTTAAGTGTATGCTAGGGATGTACTGGCTTGCTCAACTCACTTTTTTTTAAATAGGTATGAGCAAAAGTTTAAATAGGTACGAGAAAAAAGGTCCACTCAAGGGTAAGAGTGTAAGCTTATCTATGCAATTCACACTGTGGTTTCAGGTTTTGGGGGTATTTCATGGTACCTTTTTCTATATTCTGCTCTTCACTACCATAATGCCACAGGAAGAGCTCTATGGAATACAAGCAGTGGCCAAAGTGTGATTTACTTCTGATTCACATGACATATCTGGGCTTATGTGGCTGCACAGGTTCCCTGTTATGTTCTGGCAGTGCCAACTCAGCCATGAATGATCCCTTGATATGCCCAATGCAGTATGTCTGTTTTTCCCATTTCCCAGTAAAATAACTGTTTCACTACTGATTTGATGCATTGTCAGAGTTGTTACGGAAGTCTTGAAGTGGTATTTGGTGTCAGATTTTCAAACACCTAGATTTTCTAAAGGAGTTCAGCTTCAGTTTTTTGACATATAACCAGAACAGGACTCTAGCCTAAACCAAATTCTTTCAGGATATGAATTTCACAAACAATGAAAAGATTCTTATTCCAGAACTCCAATACCTTTTATTCAATTTATCTTTAAACACAGATTCTTTTTTAATCCATACACCGTAAGACCTTAACATTCTGTTAGCTGTTAATACTACTCTGAACCTACATCTTAAAAAAAAATTAATAAAGAACAAAAAAATCCCCTGTAAGGTAGGTAAACTTACAACAGCAAAGCTAATTGTAAAAGAATGAACAGTTATTCAAGAACCATCTGACAGCAGTGTTCAAAACCAAACTCCCCCTTCCTCTTTTCCCAAGATCATTTTATCTCTCTTCAGTGACATCTGTAGAAATATGTATTATTTACCTTCCTCCCATGTCCTTCTCTAGGTGCTAAAGATGTTGATGATCTTCTCTTCACATCAAGCTCATCTAGCAAAACACTCTTTGGCACTTGAGTCAAGGGCTTAAGCTGAGTCAAGGGCTCAGGCTGAATCAAGGACTTAGGTTGAGTCAAGGACTTAGGTTGAGTCAAGGACTTGGGTTGAGTCAAGGACTTAAGTTGAGCCAAATTAATGAGTTTTTTCCCCGCTTCTTTACCCTGCAAAAAACCTCATAATTAGATGTGAACAATAGTTACAGAGCTAAAGTAAAAAGCAAAGTCTGAGCAACCAAAAATTGTCATTGGAAGTGAGATAGTGTCATTTGCAGTAATATTTTGTAATGCTTAGTTTCATAATTTATCATGCTGAGCATATTTTAAAGTAGCAGCTGCATTTTTAAAGCATTTCTTTGTTCTAGTTCATGTTTCCTGTCCTCTACACTCCTGCAGACCATCTTTCTTTCAGATTCAATACCTGGTCCAAAATATAGCTAGGTGACAGGGCAGATCTGCAACAGAACATATTTTAAGGACAGAGAGGACATTGTGAGCCTCTAATTTGGCCTCAGGTATAAATGTAGAATGTAGGATTTGTCGTGATTAATTCCAGCTTGGTCCAGTAGCTGTGTATGAACTACAGTATACAAGCTAGGAAAACAGGCAATGTACAATCTACAGTGAAGAACAAGGCATTGTAACCCTTGGCAAACTGCTCTAATTTGTTTGAAACTGTTTGTCATTTTCATGTTGGTTTGTTTCACCTTTGCACATTCTGTCTGATGATCCCAAAACTCTTAATAAACATTAATCAATGTTCATATTTGACCTCACAAAGAGCTCTCTCCAAGAGCTAAGTAATATAACCCTCCCATGTTCCAAGTGAGAAAGTGAAGAAAAAAAGGGGAACAAATGGTTCCCAAAGTCACTTAATAAGTCCCTGAAAGATCTGGAAGAGTATCACACTGTCTTGTTTCCTTGCTCCCAAAGTGCCTTTTCCTTCCTCATCATTCCCACTGTCCTATGAACCCATCAACTGTGACTTTTGGGTACAGAACTGCCCAGGCAGTGTGATGCTGACCTCTGCAGAAAGGGGCTCAGTAACTTCTGTGGCACACTCAGCTGGTGGAATGGGGATGGCAATGCAAACACAGAGGCAGCGTGAATACTACTGCACTGCAGTCTGTGTTTGCTGGCTCTCTCAATGAGAATGGTGAATTAAGCAAGGTCTTTAAAAATGACTTCTCTTAATAAATTAAGCAATGTTATAGTGGATTTAGATCCCATGCCATTACACCACTTACTAACAAATAAGCTTATTGCTAAGAGACATAGCAGAAACACGGAAAATAATTGATGGCTTTTTTTGCTAAGGACATGGAAAGAGTATGTACAAATCTACAATGTAAATTAAAGCCAAAAACTTAAAGCTATTTTGTGCACTTGAAAGCAAAAAATCCAAAATCTACTCTGGAGATAAAATGCAATAATGCATACAACAAATTACTAGTACTGACATCAAGGGAGTCTGCAAAAAGACACATATATTTAAAAGTATGTGGCATGTGCATCTAGCAGCTAACAAAGGAACAAGTCCATTGCCAGGATGCCTTTGGTAGAATTTGCCCCTTAAATAACAAATAGGCGCACAAAATATTATTGAGAGAATCAAACAATACCAAGTTACGCATCATTGCTCAGTGAGAAGCTCCTTGTCTGCCCATTTTTTTCCAGTATGCTACATGAGAGTCCAACTCTTATCTGTTCAGTTCTAAAAGTGAGGTGAGCACAGGTAGATTCAATGCCTTGGGGACACATGTAAAGGAAGAAGAAAGCAAATTCCTCCCGTAGGACTATGATTGCTGTTTGACATAAACCCAAAATAGCAACTGATTTGTGGGGTGGAGAGGAGATAAATATAAGAAAAGCTGTTTCTAACCCTTGCCAGAGCTTTGCTCTCATTCAATGAGCCTGGTGGGGCAGAGGAACATAGTCCTTATTTTCATTGCCAAGAAATCATCACCTTCCACAAGCCAACAAGTGAACCTGCTATTGCTCATGTTAGATGAAACTTATCAGTATCCTTCAGGGATACTGAATCATTTGAATTATGTTGTCACTGAGAGGAGAGAGACCTCAGGCAAGAGAACAGGAAATGGCAAATTGTTTAAACAATAAAAGAAATGGAAAAGGATTTCAAATCTTATCTGTTGCACCCATTCTTTCAAGAGATTTTAAAAGGTAACTGGTTTACTGATTTTTTTTTTTTGGTGAGAAGAATACGAACTGTTTACTAAGCTATGTTCTCTGCCTGTCACTTTCTAAAATTTCTTACTCTGTTTCCCTGCTTAGACATGTAATGCACCAGTCCCATTTGCTCTCCGTTAAAGCTAGGCTTTTGCCCTCCTGCCTAAGATTTGCTCTTTACTCCTTGATCAGAAATCTCATAGACAGGCAACAAACACATGGAAAATAAGTCTGTGAAAATGCAGAGGTTTATTACTTTGAAACATTGCATTCTTGCACTCTAAGTATTGCCAGTGGCCTTGGCAGATGAATGTATATGGAGACACTGTGCTTTGGAGAAAGTAAGATGAGTTCCTGGATTTTAGACTTCCCTTGACATTGATGTGTGGCCTTGAGTAATGCTTCACTGGTCCTCAGCTTTCATGTGCATAAAGAAGAATAACAATGTATATCTGTTCTTAGAGGCCTGTGTCTCTCTCCGTCCAGATACCTGTGTGGTTCATATCATGTGGAACATCTCACATCTACATGGTATTTAGAATGCATAAAGGTCTCTGTAATGCTACTTATTATAGTTTGCAAGTCCAGTAATTTCTCTGCCCTCAAAAGAATGTTCTCTCCTCAAAGCTTGCCAAACAATTGTATTTAATAAAAAATAAACTTTTTCAAAGCCTATAATCAATAGAAAAAGAAATCCATTATATTTTAATTTTAAAAATCCAAGAAAAATAATTTTACAAACAAGCATTCCATTGTAGAGGTCACAGTTTTGTTAATGCGCTGGAACTGTCTGGAAACTCGCTGTGAACAGTCTAACAATTTCACTTTCAAAGCTGAGAAATATTCAAGAAAAGGCAAAGATTATGCAAAGGAATTACCACATAAATATTTTTCTAAATAATGTGTAGGATTTTCAAATGGTCCTTCTGGAAAATAGATATGAAATCAATTTTGGTTTGGGTTTGGTTTGATTTCAGTTGTGGTCCAGAATGTAAATTCTAAGATAAGACAGTATATCATGAAAGTGCAAACAGGTCTGCAGTAGCCCACAATACACACTGACTGTACACAGATTTATTGTTCTTAATTCAGCCTTCTTTTTTGCTCTTCTCTTGGCACAAAAGGTGACTAAAATACACTTCTTCCTCTGGTTAATGAAAGGAGTATTCCATTGACTCACCTGCTTCAAGTCAAACATATGTATATATATTGGCAGAATTGGGAACTAATCACCTTAGGAATGGGTTGCGTGTAAAGGCTGAAATCTAACAAGATGAGGTAGCTTTGGATCAGGCTGAGAAAGGGATATTTTAATTTATGTATCTTTGCTCATGTTATTCAGTTCATCAGCGGTCACCTGAAACTTCAAGCCTTACCTTTGCTGTAATCCCTTCCATCTTTTGCATCTCTTTTTCCTTTTTCTTCTCCAAGGCAACTAGAATTTTGTCACTATCTGGACTGCTTTGGAACTCACAAAATTCTGGCCAAAATTTAAACAGAAGAGCAAAAATACTCATCTGCGCAGGAAGAAAATAAAGTCAATCTTGACCGTATTAAGGAAACAGTTGACTGTAAAATAAAATGCAGAATGAGATAACTATTTTTTTTGAACACACAGCCTTGTTCCTCCCACGTACTCTGTCCTGACATTTCAGCCCAGCTTTGCTCGGCACATGCTTTTCATCAGTGTGTTTATTACTGGTGAGAAATCTTCCTAAAACACAGTTAAAAGTCACTTTCTTTTTTTATATTTCCCTAAACAATTGTTTGCATTAATGAAAACATCCATCACTTTTTACAAGTATTCTTGATAAAATATACACCAGTAGAATTGCTTTTGTATCACTGTTCTGCTCAAGTATTTCAAATATTCAGTTCATTGGGGAGAGGGCTTTTTTCCCCTCCTTAAGAGAAAGGAAATACTTTTTTGCCTCTGGAAGGGCTCTTAAACCACATTACAGATCTATGAGCAAATCTTGGATAATTTTTAAATGATATAATCTCTCACAGGGTCGTTTTTGAACTAGAATAAGAAAAACAATTTTAGAAAAGCAAACAGAGGGGCTCAGTGAATTCTGTTGCTGCACGTACTAAGGCTCACATTTTTCAATTTATTTAGATGTTTAATTTGCATTGAGAAACTTGGCTTCAAAGGAGCCAAGCATGCTCACTGCTTCTGGCTCAAGAGGCTTGAAAGTGACATGTGAGCCACTGTTGGGTTCCAGTCACAGCTTTTTGGCCTAGTTCTTCCTTTGGCTTTGTGCCACATTTCTGGAGTTCACTGGGTTTTACACAGGCTGAAATTAAACTTCTCTTTCTCTTAGGACCTATATGAAGCCTTTTCTCTGACAAGTCATTCATCTCTTGTCATCCAAACACTTTATGGACTCACAGTTGATGTCTAACGGTATTGGTGGCAATTATATAGGAAAAGGACTACTTTTCTTGGACTTAGAAGATAAGACAAGGCACAAGGAATAAGAAAATAGTAGGTCTGTAGGAAAGGTTCCAAAATTGCTATTCAATCTGATTAATAGAAAGATCAGAGAGAAAATTGTCTACATTTAATCCACACTTTCTGTAATAAAGAAGGGAAACATATTCAGCAAATTAAGCTGTCTTACTCACATCTGCATTTTTCATAAAACATGAAAACCACAGACTTTCTAACTACAAATTACTTCTGTGACATTAACCAAGTGGTAAAGAACAAGCAATTAAGAACATAGACAGAATTCGTTTCTACTGCCAGAATTCATAACACAGACCTGGATAACACCTTTCCAGGATCAGCTAGCTGTCAGAGATTTTCTTTATTGAGCAGTATAAATCTGAAGACTCTCTTCCATCTCCACCTCATTGAAATATATGACCACAGTTTTCTCCTTCAAGCCCAGGCTTGTGTGTGGAGTCCTAACTATCACATAAGCAACGAAGACTGCTCTTAAAATCAGGCCCTCAGTCTGTAGCCAGACTTATCACTCAGCTTCTTACCTGTGCCTCTCTAAAAATGTAAGGTCCTAGTTCTTTTCTGCGCTCCACAATCTTCTTTGCTTGTTCAGGAGGGATGTCAATCTGCAAAGCTGGGGGTATGGCAGAACTAATAAAGCAGTCAATAATAGCTGTAATCTTTTTCTGAACTATGGCATCAGCACAATGAGAATGGCACAAGTCCTGAAAGATGAAAAATACCATTTTCAGTCAATGGAGAGAGATGCAGGCAAGAACTTTTACAGGGCACCAGTGATCAAAGAGCAATAGCCAAAGAAAAATAATTATACAATAAATTCCTTCAATATGCAGGGCAAAATTCCTTTGGTAAATATGCATGGTCAAAACCATAGTTCAGGCATGCATGGGGCTTCTGGTTTGCAAATGCAGATACACAGCAATCATTGCTTTTAGGTGATAATCTCTGCCTGCATGTTTGGATGGAATAGCATAGATTTTAAGTGCATTACTGGCAAATAGGAGACATTTCAGAAAAGAGAAACACATCTACAAGTGTGAAATGCACTGATTTTCACAATGAGCCTGCTATGACTTGAATAGCCATGGTAACTAAAAGATAAAGAAATGCTTCAAGTGTTCCAACAAAAGAGGGGAAATATTTAGAGGGTACAAGATATTCTAACCAGGAATGTTGTCACAAGAGGGGACAATGTCAGCTACCAGTACAATCTTCCATTTATTGAAATCTTTTCCTTTCACCATTCAGTAAGATTTTCTAGTCCAAAACCTCAGGGTTTGAAATAACTCTGTACACTATAGAATACAAAACAAACCTGAACCCACAGGAGTGAGCTGTCAAAGGAGCACTGGGGTTTTCCACTTTTTAAATGTGATCCTATTGTTCTTATAAAACCTGTTATTACTGCGTTTTGACACCCTGACAATGCCATCATTGGACTTTGACATGAAGGAAAAATAATTCAAAGAGTGTCCTTCCAACACTTTAAAACATGAACTTTCCCTTTATCCATGTATTTCAAGAAATTTATATGACACTAGAAGGCTATCAGGTATATCTTAGAGATACAATGAGCACTCAAGAGTTTTCAGGAAGAGAACTCTTTAAATGAAGACCTGAATTTAGTTTTGGTATAGAAGGCTACATATTTACTTTGCAAAGAAATTAAAACCATGGCTTTTAACCAGAAATGTGGTATGTGAACGACTTGGCTTGCTTTGTTATGAATACTTTTAGCTTTGGGAAGGAAAAAAAAAAAGAATGATAACTATAATAAAGAAAGTAAGGCAATGCAAAAACATATTCAATATATCCTAAGAATATATATTATGGCTTTCTTTGCTCATCTAGCACAGAAGACAGAGAGCTGTAGTAAGAGGGAAGACAAACAAGCCTTATGATATGAAGAGAGATGAGACCGAGCATAGATAACCAGATGGAAATGATCCACAGAGTCATGTTTCTTCATATTCGTTTAAAAAAAAAATCTTGGTTTTGGATTGTCCCAAGATGTGCCTCCAGCCTGATGGGTTATGGGAGCGATGCAGTCATTGACAGCAAGAGAGTTCTGTCTAAACTGATGGCATGATAGGGCTCAGACAATACAAGTATGCACTGTGCAAAGTGCTGCCCACGCCTTTGGCAATATTCCTGCAGTTCAGCCTGACCCACAACACTCCTACTGCTCCAGCCCTTTGCTTCTACAAAGAGCATCAACTGCCAGCCATGACAGATTGCATGCATGGAGAAATATGGTCAGATTGTACTTTTTCTGGATAACAAGACAAATAAAATTAACATAAATGCAGGAAAGGGGGTGGGACAAAAAACAATGAAGGCTTTCTTCAGAGAGCAGTTCTACAAAGAAAGCGCTAAGACTATGCTCCACATGAATTTGCAGAAAGTTTCCATGTCCTCCATAATATAGCAATGAAGAGTCACAAGCCTCAAAAAAACTTCAAATATCTAGAAAAGGATTTATGTAATGGAACACCAGGTGCCTTCATACCAGAGATTTAATCTAAACTAGTCACTCTGCAACCATGAGAGAGACAGCATCACCCCCAGAGAGCATTTCAGCCAGTGATCCCTTTCCTGGGGAGCAGAGCCTTTGTAGAGAAGAGAGACTGTCCCCTGGAAACAGGAGCTTCACTTTCTAAAGCAGACACTAAATTCAAATTCATAAAATTAATCAGTGAAAGTACCTCCACATGCCTGCAGCGGATCTCCAAGTGCTACTGCAACAGCAACAGTGTTCACAGCCCAATTTCTGAGCACGTTGGCTAATCTCATGCTCCCTGCCTGCCATGTGCACATAGGCTATGTTCAGGAGCCCAGGAGAGGTTCTGCACTTTGGTAGCACTTTTGCATCAGGAATATCCCAGAGGCAAAAGGAATGAGGAACACATGAAAGATCTGTGGTGTCCCTGCATTCAGTCCAGGGTATTCCTAGGAGGCTGCAGTATGATTTAAAGTTTCCCTCCAGAGGTTTTTTGTTGTTTCAACCCACGTAAGCAATTTCACAAAACTACATATATTTCAGAGACATAATCCCTGCTGACCTCTCCCATCACATTTCACTTTGGTCCCAAGCTAGGCTCAAGTCAAATTTGATTCTACAAAGTGCAAGGGAGCTACGGTCTGCATTGTACATACAGGGTTTTTTGGTAGATACCATCTTTACATCTGTAGATTTGACTGAATTTTAAAGTTATCACTCCTTTTTGAGAAATTAGCAAATTCAGATAGTAGCTATAAAGACAGAATGAACATTTTAACGCTTGCATATTTCTACTGCTCAACAGATGTACACCAAACTCTGGGCATTAGCAAGATAGCGGTGTTCCTTTAGAGACTCAGAATGCTACAGTTTGAAGAAGCATAAAGAAATACAAGGATAATGCATTTGAGTCAAGAATAGCTACCCTTAAGAAGTGAGAATTTTCACTGACCAAAAAAACAGTTTACACAGTGAAAGAAGCTTTAATATGAACAACAGAACACCTGTAGATATTTTTGTTAAAATTCTCCTAATATGCAAGAATGGATGGATTTGCTTACAAATTGAATGCTATTCCCTTTGCTCTGTTTTACCACCATACCTTATACTTTTGCACCTCTTGCCAAAAGAGCACTCCGTTCCCCAGGAGGTCTCCCTTCAGTGCCACAAAACGTTGAAACAGATTTGCTGTCACTGGATCCAACAGCGCCTTGCGGAAAGCAATTATTTCACTAGATGAAGAAACACTCTTATTGTCCACATGCTGTCAAAAGAAGAAATAGATGCACCAAATAAACTTTGTTTCAAATGCAATAACAAAGGCATTAGTTAGTGTAAACTGTCTGATTCTTATCTCTGCACTGACCCTAACTTTCAGTAGTTTATGAGTTTATGACATGGATACAATAAAATGTGGCAAGGTTTCATTTCTTCCTTTCCTTTTTTTTTCCAGTTTGGTTTGGGGAACATTTTTTGGAAGATGTGATGGAGAGGAAATGACTGACAATGATTTAGACCATATGACTGCATACTACAAAGTATAGAAACAGCTCTTGTTATTGATTATGGTAATGGGCTACTTTTCTAGAGAACAGTTTGAATTTTATGCAAACAAACAACAAAGGAAAAGGAACACACAAACCACACTGCCTAAAGTTGTAAAATGCTTCTGACAGGGATCTCACCAACAAAATGAGGTTTGAAAAGTGTTGCTATGATCACCCACAGAAGCCAGAGAGTTTGCTCTCAGTGAAATAAAGCTACCAATAGTAAAATAGAATTTAAAGTCATTGAGACATTTTGGAAATCCTCATGCTGCCAAGCACAGAACAGTAGGCAGTCAGGAAAGGGTGGGGAAAGAAAGATGGCTTATGCAGGCACAGTTTGTTTGAACTGAAGTTCATGCTGGCCTGCCTTCCTGAACAAACAGTTCTCGTGCTGTTGCTGAACAGCAAGCCAAACAATCCCCTTTTGCTATCAGATGGATGAATGAAAACCATCTTCTAAAAGTGGTTTAAAACTCTTAAAGTCCTGGAGGGGTGGAGTGCTGTTGAATGGTGAGCATCGGTCAGAAACATTTTTAGTTGTTGCCAAGAGTCCTGGAAATCTAACCTGATCCTAAGCTGAAAGGGTTTCTGCAACTTATCTTAAAAACAGGGGTTATGCTCGGTGTCCTGTCACAGAGCCTGCCAGGGGTGACAGCCTACTCTGGCAAGAAGGAGGGTGGTGGCTGTCCAGAGGATCCTTTTGTGAAAATAAAGTCAGCTCAATTTAAGCAGTAGAGTTGTATCTCTTTAGCCCTTCTCCAGTTCTCCAAGCATGTTCTTCCTAAATTCCCTGTGACCAGAATTCAGGGAACTTTTGTGAAAAATTATTTCTAGGGCATATTAATGAAGAGAAGAACAAAAAGTTGCTTCCATCCCTATACCAGTATATAAACAGTGGTTATTTTATGGGTCAACAATCTTGAAGCAGAACATGGAGAATAACCATCTTCCTGACAAACAGACAAAGGGAAAACCCAGTTAACAGAACCCACATGCACTTTGGATCCATTTTGTGCTGATGGTTTGCATGGATAATTGGTGACCGGGTCTCTAGTTTGATTTCAACAGACAATAAAAGTTCAACTGAACAAATGTACACAACTTGTATGTTGGCAATCACAAAAAGTTCACTGCTCTTCAAGAGGAAAAAAACTGGCAAACATCTGATGAAATCTATTATTACAAAGGTTTTAAAAGTTTAAATTTGATATTATCTCAGTGTTGTGAGATTAAAATACAATTCTAAATGAAACAGATACTGTGAGATATGATTAAACCTGCCCACTCTGCTGCATACTTCACATTCCCTTTTGTGTCTGCACGTAATCCACTTGCAATAATAAATAAACTACCAGATGCTGGAATGAACAGCTTGTCCAAATAAGTCCACTGCATGCAAAATACAGATAAATGTGAATTAAAGGTACAATATTAGTTTAAGGAGTGTTAATAGTGCTCCAAAACCCATGACAAGAGACCTCCTCAGACAGAAAGGGAGAGAAATTTACCATGAACATCCAGCAAGGAACTAAATTCAGGAGTAATGTGAGTAATCAGTCCACTGTAACCAGTACAGTCATGATTGCTTTTAACAGCATTACATTTGGGCCTCACACTGTCAACAGGGAAATTGTGAAGAAAGTGCCAGGTCCAAATGAAAAAGACTGTGAAACTGCAGACACAAGAGACACAGTAAATTTTATTCACCTTCCACATCCTGGTTGTCTTTTGCTGGTCTTTGTGTGAAAGATCTTCAGTTATGTCCCTTATCTATAGTTGAACAAAAGATTAGTATTCTGTTTTTTAATTTTTTTGTTAGCCTTTTAATGATTAAGACCCCAGTGGTAGGATAGGTTTATATGTCTTCTTATGGATTTTATGTCTGAAACTTGTTGTGGACCTGCACAGAATGCTGTCCCTTCTTCAGCTGTAAATGAGCACCTGCTCATTAAGACTGGGGAATTAGAGAAGACAAGAGGCAATAACAGTCAAACTGTGCACTCCACTGGTGGTGGAGTTTACTGTACCCATAATGTTCTGAGGGACCACTTATATGAGGAATAAATTTTGGGTTTGATTTTTTTTCGTATGAAATGTTTTTAGTTCCTTTGTACAGCTGTATTAGAAATACAGACTTGATCCTGCAACTTCTTTGTAGCTAAATTACACCTCAAACAAAGGGCAGCTTTCCTGAATAAGGACTACATAGCATGTCCACACTGTTTTGTCACTGTGAAATATGAAGCCAGTGGAGAATGTCATCTGGTTTCACTTCTTCTAAAATACTTTCTTCAAAGAATCTTTTCATCCTCTGAATTTTCAGTAAGAATGAGAAAAGAGCAATTGGACATAAATGGAGTTAGGAAAAGACTAAAAGCTCATTAGAAGTATGTATTTCCTGTAAACTGTTTACTTTAGTTGAATACAGCATTTTCTAAACTACTTGGGCTAATCTCCCTGCCAACACAGTGCAGCAGGTGCAAAAAGAGGCATGAGTTAGCTTCCAGACCTGGAAGCAGCTTAGCCTTATTGCTTGGTTTTCTGCCAGGGCTTGTAAAGGAGACAGAGTTCAGCTAAAAAAAGACAGAGGGCTGGATTTTTTTTTTAATCTAATTAATATAATAATTGTTAAAATTACAGTTTTTCTTATTAAAACCTATACTTTTCAGATTGCTTAGTGTTCTGAATCAATGGAAAAGCTTCAGTTTATATGCACTTTGACAACACTTCTGACTACCTTCATCATGTTATAAAGATGACAAAAAACAAATTTTATGAATCAATGCAGTTGCATACGTGTCTGCTTGGTTGAACTTTGAAGTTTCCTTCTGCTATGACATTCACAGGTCAGAGCTATTGTGGAAGTGCAAAACACCAAGTCTTTGCCTCTATCACCAGCAGGCTGATCCCTTTACATGGATCACAGTCACAGAGGCACTCATAAAAGGCAGATGTTAGCTCTGCCCATTCCTCAGTCTTTCTAATGAACCAGCAGGAGTGAAATGCCCTTGACTCCCAGCTTTTTGGGAATTTTCTGAAGTAACCAATTGGAGCAAGGCTTGTAGCAGTTAACCTCCCCACTCAGAAGAGTTTCACAAGTCCTGAAGTCAATTCTACAAGCACTGCAGCTCCAGATGGGAGAATGTGGACAGCATAAGAGAAAGAATTATGGCATGGGAAGCTCACTCATTTGCTTGTGTTCAGGGCCCCTTGGGAAAATCCTTTACACAAAGCAGTATTTCTTCAGTGTGCAACTGTATGGCTAAGGCAAAATGGCATAGGGAGAATGTAGCAGTACACGAAAAATTAGGTCACTCTCCTGGAAGCCTGGATGGCAGCAGAGCTAACACAAGCTCCTTCAGATTTGGGATTTAACAATAATAGTGTCAGTTAAACAAAGCCTTCAGATGAACTGCCTTCACACTTACCAAGACAAATGTTTCAACCTGTACATGCTACAGCACCTCTTTCAATGTAAACTGAAAGTAAATTGTGGGCTGCTTTTCCTCTGAACCTTTCTATCCCAATGGTAAATTATGAGCCAAACGAAAAACAATGCCTGTATGTGTTGCCGTTGTTAAAAAATTACCTTTGTTTGTTCCTCTGCCCCATGGTGTTCATCTGCCAGGAACAATGGCAGCCATTGTTTTTCTAATCTCTCCTGGACACACTGATGAACTTCTAGCAGAACCGCTGCCGAAAGCTGATCATGAAGGCTTTGTCTCCTTCCTCCACCTGAATGCATTAGCTAAGCAATCCAAATACAATAACACATGACATAAACGTTTGTGTATACCAAAAGTCCTTTATCTCTCTACATCCTTGATTTAGCAAAGCATGAGCTTAACTGTAAGCAAAGCACTTAATGGATGCTTACCCAAGGCTCACATGTACTTTTCATAAAAGGGAACAGATTACATTTGTCCCTACCTATAATAGGATACAGACTCTGGTGAATAATACTCCAGCTTGACCAAGTAAATTGCCTAAGTATCAAGATATATCAGAGCACCACAGCTCAGACTTGCTGTCTGTGGCTTTACTGACACACTAAAATAGAAAGCTGGAACAAGCCACTGTGCCTGAAAGTCATTTTTACACTTTTTCTGACCTGTCTTGTGCATGCTCTGGCTGTGGCCTCAGATCACAGTTTAAGAGAGATGTTCTGTAAGAGCTAGGGAAGAAAAGCCTGAATAGGAAGGAAGGGACATATACAACCAGAATAGAACCATATTTCTAGCCAAAAATATAGGTAAGATTTGAGAAGATAGCTTGGGAAAAAGCTGAAGCAGACCCACTTGGGGATTTTTATCTCAGCCAGTCACAGTGATTGTTCTTTATGAACGGCTCCGTAACTGCTACCTTTTCTTGTTGTTCTCTGGTAGCTGGGCTGTTGGGTCCAAAGAAGTACTCATTGTTTAAGTACTTGGTTTTAATGTCTTTAGACTTTTCATCACTTTTTTCTTTATCCTTGTGGAGTGTCTTTCTGAACTCTTCAATATCTAGCCAGCACATGAGATCCATGCTACAAACAAATTTAAACAGAATGTTATTTCAATATTGAGTTAATTTCAATCAACATTCTAGTTGACATTCAAGTTAACATTTCAATCAACACAATCATACCATACCAGAGTATTCAAGACCTAAATACCAGATTTAGGTCAGATTGGGCTGAACTTTTATGTCATTTTTTCTCTGTTAGTACCATTTGCTGAGACCATGGCAGCTGCTGAACATGCAGAGCAAACTTACATCTCAGAGCTCTCATTTAGGGTGCCATCTGGGGGTATCCTGAAAGGAGTAACCTCCTCAGTATGCCACTGCTAAATCCAGCAGGGGCTGTGCAGCAGAACCATAGTGCAGAGCTCATGAAGAGTGAAACAGGTGAGAATTTGAATCAGTACTGAGGCTGTGAGCCCCTGAGAGATGAGTTGACGCCCCCTGCTCTGCCTCCTTGTTATATTGCCTGAGAAAGGAGCAGGGATGACAGCTGGGAACATCAGCCCAAGAAATCACCCCCTCCCTGCCCTGTGTGAAGTGCTAGAGTTTAAGTCAGTCTGCAGCTGAGCACATAAAAACAATTAATGGCAAAATTTATTTCTAGGGCTTTTTGTGGGCTGCTTTCTCATAAGTTACCAATTCTACTACTTATTTCATTACTCATAGTCAGTGGCAAATAATTTCAATGATGTAGTTCTCAATCGATATATTGTTCAAAATATTTGATATTCACAATTCATATTCACAATTTCAGTTTCATTTATTTGACTGTTTTCTGGCATCTTATTAGCTGAAGTTCTTTGAGCATTTTATTAAGTACATTCACTGTATTTGCAGCAGGAAATATGAAACATTGAATTCAGACAAATCTGTTCCAGTTTTCCATTTGGTTAATAACTGGCTTTTTCAAAATATTAATCTATGAGTAAAATGTTCAAAAGCATCTGACTGATTTAAGAACAGATGTTCTCCTTTCAAAAGTCTTTTGAGATTCTTACAGAACCCTAAGTTCTATTGAGACTGAAATTCCTTCATTTGCTAGTTCATCACAACATGACTAAGTTCACCCAAATGCAAGTGATCCAAATTACTGTGGTTTATGGAGTAACTCCTTGGCATTTACCTATGAAAACTGACCAAACATGTGCATCTTTTTAAAAAGTAAAATATATAATCTTGAAGTGTGTTAGATAAACCATTTAGTGGTGGCTTATCCTGGCATACTGGATCAGGAGCACATCCATAGTCAATTAGCCTGGTGAGACTAACGAGCAGTAATTCACTAACCCGAAGTAACACAAATTGTCCTGCAATTGTGTCAATACACCCTATACATTCAACAAAGTATTAATTAATGGAGGTTTATTTAGTTTCTTGCCAGGATTTGTGCATAGGTACTCAGCAGCCTGTCCTTCCTGAAACTTGGATCACTTACAATTGAGCATTATCAGAACCATAAGTTTTGATGAAAAGGCAAATGACGTGTTCGTTGGGGCTTTTTATGAAAATTTCCCGACTGCATTAGTTCTAGGATCCCTTCAGCTTACAGTACCATTAAGCACCTTTATTTAGCATGCCAGCTGGACCCCAGAGTAAATAGTCTGGACCCAGCGCTAGAACACTTTTGTGAGACTTTTTCAAATGTTTTTCTTTATGATGAAGGTTTACAAAAAATTTTAAAAAAAGCTCCATAAATTAAACATTTCTCTGCCTGGCTCTACCACTTAAGATGGAACTTGTCTGTGATTAACAAAGCAGGAAATACCAGAGGCAATTCAGCGCATCTGTCCATGACCTGTTATCTGCTGATTCTTACCATTTCCCCAGTTAGAGAGGAACTCAAGACTAGTGGTGTCTGAACTGCAATGTGTGAAGGGGGTGTGCAAAACCATTAGTTGAGGGGCAGGAAGAAAATATTAAAACTTTATTAGCACATGTATATAGTGTATAAA
>WBNO01013546.1:0-27466 GCA_013400575.1 Peucedramus taeniatus
AGATGGTGTAACTAAATGCAGGGTAAATAAGGCAAGTTGAAAACAATCTATTTTTTGAGATATGTCCCTTGTTAAATTTTATTCAAGAATGTATCCTTACAATCATGTACTTCATAACAACTGCCAGTTAGTACAGATGTTCTGAATTAATGAGGCTATACCTCAGTTTCAAAGCTAAGTATACCAACTTTCTAATATAATTATTGAGATCTGTCTTAGGAAGCAACACTTTTGCCCTCAATACTCTAGACAAAAATCTGCTTCAAAATGTTTACATCTCATAAAATTAAACCTCCTTTCTGAAGTTCCAGTCAGGTTTTATTTAGGATCATTTTCTATGAATTTGTTTTTAGGTAAAATCTGGGGTTTTTAACTGTAAGGAAATACCTTTCTCTTCTACATCAGTCATACAATATAGATTTTTTAACTCTCCATTTCACTAGGGCGAGCAAAGCTGCTCTTACAGTATCTTCTTACAACCCTAATTCATTATTCTTCCAGCCATTCTTGTAGCTCTCCTTAATATTACTTCCATGCACAATCCACATCTCTGGAACATGTGAGATAAAAGTTGTTCACAGAATTTCAGATGAGGTCTCATCCAGTATTTCTACAGTGGCATTAACACATCCTTATGTACTCAACAATAACATTTTAAGGTGATTTTCAGCAGGTGATCAGTCATCTTCTGACACCCTCACAGGCCTAATTTTCAGTCACTTTTGTTTCATACGATCATTGATTGTATTTGACAATTCTGTTATTCCCCTTAAATGCACTAATTTCTGTTCATCATTCTAGTATAGGGCTACAAGCTCCAGCCAATACTGAAATTAATCTGTTTTTACCCTACCTGCTGGATGAAGTCCTAATCTGTAGATTCATGTTCACATGTAAAACCAAAGCTGAAAATGTTTTGAAGCTACATTTAGGGGGAAATTGCATTTAATGACAGACTATCATGTCTTTTCCTTATAAAATACTGTGAGTAAGAGGGAGAGGCAATAAAGTATGATCAAATATTCGCTTGTTTTATTGGTTTTGTTTTTTTTTAATCCCTTATAATTT
Source organism: Peucedramus taeniatus (assembly GCA_013400575.1). NCBI lineage: Eukaryota > Metazoa > Chordata > Aves > Passeriformes > Fringillidae > Peucedramus > Peucedramus taeniatus. The sequence goes on from WBNO01013546.1 coordinate 1,069, forward strand.
CCAAAACTGAAAACATATGACCATATACACCCACTTTCCCTCCCATCTCTATACTATTTGATAGTGCCATACTACCATACTCAGTATTGAAACAAAACCCCAAAGACAAGGGCTATGGCAACTCAGACATCTTCAACTCTGGGTTAATCTCTTTCCCTTAAACCTAAATGCAGCAGTTTTCACCCGACACTAACAACAGATGTAGTAGGATGCCAAAAAGTCATTACAACTAATAAAATAATAAAAAAATATATATTAACATGTTCAGCAGAGAAAGTTCCCTGTCACTAAGTAACAGAAATGCTGACGAAAACAATCTTAAGCCCCACCACTAAAGCAGGCACCTTGGATTCTCCTTCTCTAAAGAAGATTTTGGCCAGCAGCTTACAAAGACTCAGATTCATAATAATAGCTCATTACTATAAACCAAAGACTAATTTAAAGACAGACTGGTCTTTTGGGGTTTGCTTCACTCTTGAGAACATAAAACTCACATTTTTCATGCTATCGCTGCTGTAGAGCAGAGGAGGATTTCTATGTAACATCATCTCTTTTCAAGATACAATTGCAAGATGTCCTTTCCATAGAATTCCAACCTACTTAGTGGTTTCAAACTTGGCCTTTCCCCTTGTAGAACTATGTCCCAGCTTCTGCTGTGGCAAATCAAACATATTCCATGTCTAGAATTCTGAGAGAATTTGAGAAATTATGTGCAGGATAACTATTCCTTCTCACATTTAAAGTAGACTTTAAAGTTTTTCTACCAAGAACTACTGCTGATGCTGTACACTTTTCAAACTCTGCTTTTTAAAACCAGTTTCTTTGTAGCTTTCCTTCCTGTTGCATAGGGCTGAAAATACTTTTCTCCTCTTCCTAATTTACACAGCAATAGCCAATAAAGTTTCCTTTTTCTGTAGATGATTTTTGCAAGTTAGTAATCTAATTTTACTTCAGACTTTCAAATTTCCTGTAATATCCTTCAGTACTGGAGGAGAAAGGACACGGAGCTAAAATATTTAGCCATAGTCCCCTTCCCACTTCATCTTTCTTCAAAAATTCTTTAAACATTAAATTACTCATAAAACCCTTGCATTAAACCATCAGACTTAATTAAAAATATCTTCCCTCTTCTCATTTTCTTCCATCTAAATGTTCTCCTTCCTTTAGAAAAGATAAACCGCTCTACAAAGAGTGTTATTCTTACATGTCTAATTTATTTTATTCACCTTTCAAGAGAACTGAGGTAACTGACTTTCAGAAGGATTTATTGTCTCGTTTGCACTATTATCTCCCTCTGGAGGTATCAGATTTTGCTGTCTCTCTTCTGCCAAAACAGAAATAGATGGGCCAGCTGAACTGTTAGATCTGATTTCTGGCTTGTCCCTATTCCTTTGTCCATCGACTAAGGCTCTGTCTGCACCAGGTCTCCTCCTCTTCCCAGGCTACCGTACAAACATTTCAATACCACTGGGATCACTGAACAATTGCCTGAAAAGTTCATCAGTTTCAAGGTTCCTTTATTGCTTATATCCACCCTGATAGTTCTTTACTTAGATTAAAAATCAGACACCTAAATAGTGAAGGCCTTGTCAACAATATCCTAAATCAGCAGCACATGACCTTCCTCTCACCCAGTGTGATTACATTCAAATGTCTTAAATCACCTTCACTCAACGTGCTCATTACATAAAGCATCTTACCCCTCAGTGAATGTTTCTACAATCGTGGCATAGTCCCATGCTTGTTCCTGTGCCAGAAGTTTTTCTACTTTTTCACTTCCACTGTTTCCAAACACTTGTCTATCTCTTAAAAGTGAGCTAAGAAAATCTTTGCAGTTCCACTCACAAACTTACTATACTGAGATCTTTACAACAAAGCAGATTCCACTGCTATATTACACAAGCAGAATATTCTGGAGAGATATTGAATGGCAATACTCAAGAGAGTGCTAGAAGAGAAGTGAGCAATACTCTTGAGCAATACTCAAGAGAAGTGCTAGGAAGAGAGTGCTAGATCCCTCTTTTGCCTCACCAAAATCCATTGCTACTCACATCTTCCCAGGTGATCACAATTACAAACCAGAGCTGTGCTTGCAAAAGTTTACTTAGTTATAAGAAAAACTGCTTTTGCTATTGTGATCACTGCACAAGACTTGTGAAATCAGATTTATGCAAATGATATTAATCTTCTAAAATGTCTCAGTAGCTGTGAGAAAAGTGATTTAGGGCCACGACAGCAGTTTTCAAATATGGAAAGGTTCTCAGTGCCCCTAGTGGACTGGACAAAGAGTAAAGCATTTAAATTAGAGCAAGGATAATTCAGATGAGATGTTAGGGAATGAAAAAATGAAACAATTGTATGTATTGCACTTAGGAAACAGTGGAGTCTCCAACACTGCCAGTTTTTCAGAACAGACAATAACTCCTCATTGCACTTTCTCCCAGGCTTACCCTTCAGCTAGGTGAAAAAAATGGCACTTCTGGAGGTACTTAAAAGACAAGTAGATGTGAAGTTAAGACATGGTTTAGTGGTGGACTTGAAGGGTCTTTTCCAGCCTAAATGATTCTATGATTCCAAAATATATTCTTATGACTGTAAACCACAAACACTGTTTGTGAATCTGATAATTTAAAGAGCAGTTTACTTATTTTTTAACATATTCTAATTGCAGGTCTACAGAGAGTTTAAAAAGTTGAGATCATTGTATTACACATTCTCATGAGATCCCTTTACAACCTTCAACTTTTTGCTACTTTTTTTTATTATCTAAATTTTACAGGGGAAAGAAAAGAAAATATAGACTGATGTCCACATTCCTTTTTCCCTGACCCCTACCCTATGACTGTTCTCTCTGCCTCACTGTTAAACAATACTCATCGTTCTTACCTGGAGCAGGAAATCTGTTAATGCTACTCTTTTTTTTGAAACAGAACTCAATTTTCTCAAATTCTGCTAGCATTGGAATCAGGACATTTTGTTATAAATGTTATTTCTTGGATTTTCTTTACCTCTTTCTTATCTTCTGCTTCTGCCCTCTGAATGTTCCTTGCATGTCTTTTTTTTTTCCCATTTATTTGGTCCTTTGAAGTTTTATGAGAATCTCTCTGACACTTCAAGCATGTTCAGTAACAGTAACAAAACATGGTAAATCAGTATTTTATCAAAACAATGTGGAAAAATCCGATTTCATTTACTGAAAGTCCATCTTGGACAATTTAAAGGCTGCAATTTCATTCCAATAGCACCCTATAAATGCCAGAAAAAACAAGAAACTGTCACTATAATTGGCAGGTTTGATAGAAGATATAAACACAGCAAGTCTCTGCTTTTATAATGGCTCACTTCTTTGTTATCTCTTGGTTCTGTGGGTGATGCAAAAGAAAACGCAAAACACTGCCACCAGTGGAGTAATTTTTAAGGCAAATATGCATTTTTTTTATATTATATATAAGTATTGAAGCCATTTATGTGATAAGATTACCAAAAAAAATCTCTGCTAATGACTCCAGGACTTCCCAATGCAAGTGCTTTACAATAATGCATCTCCCTCTAACATCCACATTACATATTCCCGTTGACCAAAATGCTTAAATCATCTATCGGAAATTAACCTACTATATACTTTGAAGCTGAAAATTCAGTATGTCTTTTTCAGCATTTATTATTCAGAACAAAAGTAAAACATAGCTTCTTTAGATATATACCCTTGGATAAAAGGGTATTGGGATGAATGCAACAATGCAAGCTTTACTGAATTCTCCTCCTTGGGGTCAATGACTGAGACAATGAAAGAACTTGTTGCATTGTCACAAATACCACTACAGTGGTGCTATGCATTTCCTGATTTATTGAATGCTGCAAAATGATTTGGTAAGAACTCCACTGTGTACTTAGGTTCAATTTCACATTTGTTTCCATCCAGTGGTCTGGCCCAAATGCAAGATTAAGAAATATGCAAGCAAAACCTACATAGCATGTTTGATCTTATAAAAAATTCATGAATATTGTTACCACATGCTTTCTTCACCCAGAAAAAGAAATCTAAATACCATCTGTGCAAGATAGTCTAATTAGGGGATTAGGACCACAGAAGTTCTGCTTGCTCACGTGCTCAGTGCCTGCTCACTCGGCCACCAAGGCAAAAATGTAAGAGAAGAAGAGGAAAGGGACAGCAGCACCCTTCTGGCTCCAGTGCAGACAGGAGTTAAGTACCCTCCCAGAATTGAGTTGTGCAGCTCTACCCACGGGAGTTTGCATTTTTTTCCCTTGATGTATAATGCCTGGCCCAGCACAAGGCCTGTGAATAAACTTGGCACTAGATGAATCACATTTTAATAAGTTCAAATGATATTCTGCAACCAACTGGTATTTAATGGCTGCAGCATACCACTGGGACCAATTTTTCAGGATTTGGCAGCAACAATAGAAAACTAAATGATAAAAGCACATAAGTAGTTCTTAAACAGAATAAATGAGGTATAAACATAAGTAAAGGCTGTACTGAATATATAAAAAGTCTGACTACGCACAAAACCAAAGATCCATTTGGAACCACACAATTTTAGAAATAGAAGTGATAAATGTACAAAGCAATGTTCTGTTACAATAGTCCCTAACATGCTTCCCCATCCATTTAAAACTGTTTGTTTCCCACATCATTTTTCTTAATCGCAGGACAATTTATGAGTGCTAGTAACAACATGCAACCAAAACCCTTAAAGGAAAATCAGATCCTTTTATTTTGAACATGAATTCTGACAACTTTCAACAGCTTATATCAAATTCAACAATTTGACAGAAATTTGTAGACCTAAGCAATGAACTCCCTCAGAAATATCTATTCAAAACTTTTCTTTTCCTTTGGTTCACCAAGTGCTCACAAACAGATGGATTCTATTTGTTTAATATATTTAATACTTTTATTTTCTTGTTTATTCTTTTTACCATTTCTGTAGTGGCTGCTGGTAGTTCACTTCAGCTGAAGAAAAATCAAAATGTGAGGCTGGTCATGAATCACAATTATGCAACTAGTCTGCTTTTTGACTGAATGCACATGTGTATCCCAAGTATCACCAACTGAAATTTGTATTCTGAAAACATTTTCCAATCTGAAGCTAAATCAGAATATCTTCGTGAAGTAGCATATTTTTCCAGACTGCAGAAATATTAGATGTCATGCCCACTGCTGGGCTGATCTTAGAGTTAGGAGAATGCCTATGAAAAATCAAAGTGATACAGCAACGTTGCGCAGGATAAGCGAATAGGGAGGGAACACCAGGTCTCCAGGAGCTTGCAGTAGCATTGCCAAGATTGGATCAGGTCTTTACCACTGCTCAAATAAAGCCCAGATACCTTTTAAAAGCACAGCCTAAAAGTAAAGATGATCAGTGTTGTGCAATAATTGAGTTGGAGAAGGAAATTACTCAAGTCAGTAAGTGTTGAGGTATTTACCATGATTATGTCACTGACCCTAATTTTGATTTTCAATGTTCTCACTTGTTTAGTCTAGCCCTGCTGTGGAAAAGCAAAGACTGATTACAAGGAATAATGTCTTAAAGTGATTTTCCAAGATCCAGCTGGCCATCCAGAAGAAAAACAAATCCCCAAACATAACTTATTTAATTACTTAAGCCAGATTTTAAAGTAGCCCTGAAATATCAGGGCTCTACTAACTTTCCTGGAAATATTTGCTTTGATTAGAGTTTCATTAATTTCACTAAAACAAAAAAAAAAAAACCCAAGTCTTTAATCAAGCATATATTCAGTAATCAGCCAAGCCACAATGGACTGGCTTCTCCCAGCACAATGACCTTTGGCTTTCCAGCTGAGTTCCACAAGCACAGGAGAAACAGAAGACAACAAATGCTATATCCATACTCTAACCATGTGAGCAGCTGACTCTAAGTGCTCACATCCACAGCCCTCACTTGCCAGTGACTGATATTCCCACTCCCACTCTGGATGGGCTGATGTCTCCTCAGACACCGCATTCCGCGCTGAGCTCACGCTGCCCGCAGATGTGAGGGTGCTGCTTGCTCAGCTTATGAACACTTCCCAAAGCTGCTCTGCTGCCTCAGGCTGCACTAAATTAATCCCAGCAAAGGCAAGGTTTATTTGCTTCTCCAATAGTTTCAATAAAATACTGATGGCGCAGTTCTGAGCAAGGCTAAGGCTAAGTGAGCGCTGGAGACAGCCTTGGAAAAGCTAGAGCTCAGCTGGAATGCTCTTTCAAGTCCACATTACCTACAGGGTATTCACCTCAGAAAATGCACTCACCCTTCACAAGATACTGCTGTTTGCTCTTCAAATGTTTACACAGAGAAAACTGTTACTAACAGTGCATATATACATTTAAGTCAAGGACACAGAGGTAGCCAATCAGGGTAATAAAATCAAACAAAGGGTAAGCTGTAGAACCTTTTTCCCAAAGCTCTAAACTAGAAGGAAGAAAACAGTATTTTCAGCAGAAATTCTTTTCAAGATGCCTGCTATTCTCACGAATTCAACTTTTGCATGGTTGATTTTGGTTTAGATTTTTATGATCATAAAATAAAACCTAAATTAAGAAAGGCAGACCAACTTTGCTTCCATTTTCAATACCTTTCCTAGAAGGAATGTCTTGCTTTACATTGGGAAAGGGAAGTTTTTCTGTCTGTTATGAAAGCCAGACCCATGGTATTACTAAACTCATTCTTTTCCCCCTTTTACCTGCCTGGTGAGTCAAAAAACTACTACAAATTAAGCTTTACATACTGCTTTCCTGGTTTTTGCCTACCAGATTGCATATCCTGAAATACCTTACACCACAGCAAAATTCTAACAGGTACATTAAAAAGCCAGCACAGCAATAAGTTGAATATTTTAAATCTAATACAATTTAATTAATTAAAACACAATTTTAGTTGGACAGCCAGAATCAGCACCACAGGAAAGAAATATGAAGAACTTAAAAAAAACTCTACCTAATTGCAAATATTAGAAATAACTTATGTATTTAAAAAGCTGAAATCTGATATTTCAAACTGTAGGTATTGCACATGAGAAGGAACTTCTCTCCAGCAACATTTATTCCACATATGCTGATAATGACATTACTGCCAGTGGGAGCACTCAAATTCTAAACTGTAGGCTAGGCAATAATAAAAAAGTTTGTCTGCTCCTGGTGCAGCAGAGAAAAAAAGAAATACAGAAATTGCTATACTCAACTTTTATTTTAGTTACATACACATGGATTTTCTACACCAAGCTACACAAAATATGTGTTTGAACAATATCTAACAGTGCAATATAGAACTCGTACAATATTTTGGGTTTCAGGAAGTTTTCAGCTTCCTGAGTAGTACTTACATTTTTTTGGTTCGGCCTTGACCTGCATTTGTGGCTTTTCCATGGCCATTTAAAAAAATTATTCTCATGGAGCAAAAATTTCTGAAGGGCACTCTGAGAGCTGATATGTGGGAGGAAATGGAACTTTAAGTTTTTTCTGCAAGATAACTGAAGGGAAATTCTTTTCAATCTTTTAAATAATAATCTTCAGTGATGAAGATACAAAACAAAGTCATGTTTATTCGTAAATAAAGAATTCTTCAGTGAGTAGTTTTTGGACTTTATATTTAAAAAAACCCATCTTAACCCCATCTTAGTGGTCTTGAAATATCCACTAACTCAAACCAGCAGATTATTCAGAAACCTGTTGGAAGTCATTACTTTTAAATTCTTTAAGTTTCAACAGAAAGAAATATTCTGCAGGTGAGCTGGAACCTAATTATTTCTTCTTTTTTTTTTTCTGATTCTGCCAAGCATGCTTTTCAATGAGCAAACTCAGCCTTACACTCATCCTCAAGGAACTGCTCATTACCATCTTTGCCAGCCTGAACTTCCTGATATTTACGACTTTGTAATTATTTTCTCAGAAATACAGCAGCAAAAAAGTTTTTAAGCTAGATAAATGAACTATTTACAGCTGGAACAAATCTGACAGATTCTACTTCCTGCACCAACACTGTTTCTTTGAGTGTCACAGTCATGACTTTGTCCCAGAGGGCCTCAGCAGGGTTTAATGGGAATGTCAAGTGTTGGTACTCAAGCCCTGTGGCAGAAGCAGTGAGAGTGAATGGAGGAGAAAGCAATGAGAGGGTGTTGCCTTTTTTTCCCTTCTCCCAAAGGCAAACTGGTATAAGGAAGAAGAGTTAGGCTTAGGTTATCAAGCCACAGGAAATGAAATTCATTAATGGCCACAGAAACACCGGAGAATTTCATCACTTCTCCCTGTAGATCACCTCAAGAAGTCACAAACTCCTGAGTTTTAATAATGTACCCCACTTCTTTTCAATCGTGTTTCTGAAATACTAGCTCTGAACTTTCTTTAAGAAAGGCTGCTGTGTTTAGTTCAGTAGCTGAGAGTGCTGTATGGAGGCTCCTGAGATTGTGCATCCTTGGGAAAGCTGGCACAGCAGAGGACCCAGCAGGAGAACTCAGGAATGAAAGAGCTCAAGGCAATTGAGGGACAGAAACCTCAAAGATCTTCTAAAGCCACTTCACTTTGACTCCAGGCTCTTCATGCCCCTTTCTGAACTTTCTTGAATATTAAAAAATGCCACATACTATAATTTCCTTTTTTGTTTCTCCATTAACCTCTACAGAAGAATACCTCTAACAACAAAACACTAGAACATAAAATATTTCTTTCCTTGTAGGACTAGGCTCAAACTCTGCTTTCCCCCAGTACTGCATCCCCATCAGTGGTGAGTTACAAATGCTTGAGGAACACATTTATTAGAATTATTGTTTTCCTAATACACAGAGTTAGGCTTCTGGCAGACAGAAACTGGTTTGAAAGAGCTTGCGTCTGGACTTACATTTTTAGTAGCCATTGACAGACCTATTCTTCAGTTATTTATTTACTTTAGGAAACAGTCTGTATCACTATATTGCACCCCATCATAATGCCAGAAGGCAAGAAAACAGGCTGAGATTTTCCAACTCAGTAAGCTGGCAATTTTTTTTAGTTTCTCCAGAACAATGCCTCAATTAAGCAAAATGATAAATTATTCTCCATTTAATGGGAGTGAGAGAATAGACACAAAAATCATTTTCTGACAGTCATCGCAGAAAACATGCAATCTTTAAACATTATATTCTAATTAGAAATGATAACTAAAAAGGAGCCATGGAATTTTTCTTGATTTTCACATGCTGGTTGTCAAAACACAAAAGCTTAGAAAATGTGCTTTTGCTTTCTGTGTCCGTATTGAACCCTTAAGGCTTTTGCTCCCTAAACTGCTTAATCTGGCCAAATGAAAAAAATCTTCTTTTCCAAAGCATTTCCAAAAGAGAAATTACATAAGCTCCTCCTTGAACAGAGCTTTTTGAAAAATGTTATCATGTTTGTTATTCCTGTGAAAAAGAATCTCATCAATTTACCAGGAAGTGGCCAGTTAATAAATCATTCATCACATTGCTTTGCAACAGCCATTTGATATATCAAAATTTTAGGGTTTATGAGGCAATCTCTTGTACAGCAGAGGATGAGAAGATAATGAAGAAAAGAAGATCTTCATTGTAGTTCTACGGCTGTTCTCCTACTTTCTATAAAAGCAAATTGACAGAAAAACACACAAAAAACCAAAAACAAAACCTCAAATACAACTAGCTCAGCTTTGAGGCACAATGGTCTAATGAATGCTTCACACAGCAGAATCATCTAAAATATTCCTGCTGGTCTTCCAGAAGAGAGAGAGGAAACAAAGGAAAGGAAAAGAAAGTTTAAGAAAAATTGATGACATCTTCCATAAAAAAATAACATTTCTCTCCATTGAATAATTGATAGGAATGCAATTTTTTTATTGAAGATACGTCCTTCAAATACATACACTTATTATTGCCTGCTTTAACTGCCAGTATGTCTGACAAGGGGTCAGGGCTACCAAAAATTGTTCATCTCATAGTAGCCTAGAATTTTGACTACTAGAGTTGATAAAATTACTACAACTAAAACACCTCTGTAAAATCCCCTCAGCTCCAGAGCTTATTTGGAATAATAATTGTCACTATTCTTTCATGCCAGGACCTTTTCCCCCATTCCCTTCTAGTACATCCTATTAATTTTCTTACTGCTTTTCCATCAGCAATACAACTGTTTCTATCCTCAGCTTCTTTGTGATGTAGATGAGTAGCAGCCTCAAAACCAATGTGCTTCACAGATCTTCCCTTAGAACAGGTGTAATTAATTTTCATACACTCTGGACAAATCCTGAAGTGAGTTCCTTAGAAGACACTAGCTAACTTAAAAGAAATAAAGAAAATCCTTCCCACACCTTCTCAGGATTTAACCTTCATTTTCAAACCTCTGCTTTTTCTTTTCAAATCCAGTGCAAGCAAAAAAGAAAGGAGGACAGTTCATCAGCTGCCTTCCTGGACACATAAAGAGTCATTTGAAAGCTTTATCAACATTTTGCAAGAGACTTCTCTTTAAAAACCAAGTTCCCACCACTTCCTTTTTGGTTCTACTCAAACTGTGGGCAATAGCATTAATTAAAACCAGTCAGCCAGATTCAGAGTATGCGCTCTGTTTGTTGTTTTAAATTGTTGAATATCAATTACCTTATTATTTTGTGATTAGCATGAAACATATGCATCTATGTCTTGTGGCTTTTGGCAGTGATTTAAAAAAAAATTCAGCAACTTTGCATAAGGCTGTAAACCAGCATGTTTCCAGGCATTTTTAGCGCTGACTAGAGCCATTCTCAATCTGCTCACTGCATGAAGTTAATTAGGAGAGGCATGAAGCTTATGGCCGGGTGCAGAAATCAGCAATGGAGCAAAATTATCCTTTTTTTGGCATCAGCCAGTAACTGCCACTGTGTCTACATGGGTTTTTTTTTTTTAAACGCTTTTACTGTTAAGTATCAGTTTAAGCTTTAACTTTGTATCTTATCCAATTTTCTAAATCCTTCAATGAATGTAAATTGATGAACACATGAAAACGTTGGGAACTAATTATGTGGAGCTCAGGGAGGTACACTAATGTACTAATTTCCAGAAAATCCAGTTTCAGACATGGCCTTGGGATTCCTTTATCAGCAGCTGATTTTTGACCAGAGTGCAACTGGCTATTTTATTCACAGAATGCCAAGCCAAGCTTGTGCTGCAACACAAACCCCTTAGCAGAATACCCATGTAAAAGGGAAACTCACTGAAAGCATGGTTACAGTCCGCACAGGGAAAAAAATCAGTGCAGACTTGGATAAGTGGATTTCATCAAGGCCCTATCTATTTTTCTTGTTACAAGATCACAGTGAAAGCAGAGGAAAATTATGAAAGAGATGTAGATAGGAAAATCTTCCTACAAGTGTCCCTAGTAATATATTTTGCTCCTTATATTATATTAGATAAGGGATTTATTAGGAAAGAGGGTGCATTAAACAAACAAACAAACAATAATCTAGGACTAGATGAAATTAAAACTCCTCTGTTTTAATTCATTTTTGCAAACTAAGGATGGATTTCTTCGGCTAGGTCACCTTTTACAGTAAAAGGACCTCTCAGCTACATAATAAAGCATTTGTTACCCCTGCTATGCCTCAAAATGTGCGCATACATTAGTTTTTCAATTTAGACAGTTTGCTTTTGAAATTACCCCCAAGCATCCCCCTCTGTACTGTATTTTGGTTTGTAGTGTGTGGAAGTCCTGCAGTGTGTGAACTGGATTCTTTTCAGATGAGCCAAGACAGAAGATAAGGTCCTGGAGAGGAGCTAAGGTCATTCAGGACAAACACCTGGACCAGACCTCCCTTAAGGCAGAAGCCCCAAAAGCCAAGAACAGCTGATGCTGGGGCCTCACCCCAACCCTTTCAGTACTATTGCAATGCATGTCTGTCAACATCAATATAAACTGACTCTTGTTATGTGTCCTCTGCTTTATGCTAGCAGAGTTCCACCAGAGAAAGCTGAATCTCATATCCAATACACTTCTCACGCACCAACATTAGCTAGGTGCAGGAGGGCAGATGGGAGGATGGAGTAACATGAGTTCAGATGCTTTCAACAGGAGGAAGATTGGGACACTCTACGTTCTCCCTTTGTTCTCCTCTTTAGGAAAAAAAAAACCTACAATGGCTCTTTTTCAGAAACTGCTATTGTCTCTTCCAATACTGACATATGTTTTTATTCAGAGTACTTCTTTAGGAAGTGCCATGAGCTTATCACATTCAAAAAAAGACCATTTTGTCAAGTGAACCTTTCTCTGATTGGTTAACCCTCAAAACAGTTCTCTGAAAGAGGACCCACACTCTTTGTAATGTTGATTCCAAATGACACAGAGTACTAAACACCAAAAGCCAGGAGACTTAAGATGGACTCTCAGCCTCCCAAAGCAAAATGTATTCAGCACGTTGACATCTCTTGCATCAACCACTACCTGTGCACTTCAAAGCAAAAAGCAGGACCTGGACTTTGAAACTAGATACGAGTTCAGACAGAACCACCAGGTTATTTCAAAACTTTGTAATTACAGCATTCCATCATGTCAAATTTAAAACATAATTAGAACATTAACATTTTGCTAGATAAATACAAAAGATGAATTTTATAATGGGGACATCAATCAAATTGGTACGTCTGACCTTAACTTTTTCTCTACTTTGAAGAAGATTTAAAGACACAGTCAGGATATCACAAGCAAAAAACCCCAAAATGTTACCCACAAGCAGGAACTAAGACAGTCCTACTAAACATGGAGGTTTCCAAAAGGAAAGAAATGTTACCAATAAAGCAGATAAATACTGAAGAGTAGAGATGGCAAAAGGAATCAGAATTTAGAGTTACAAATTATATTAAACCCCACTATTTTTCCGTGTTTTGCTTGTGGCAAAAGCATGCATATCTCTGATAAACTTTTGCAAAGAAATACAAATAATTTTCCCTCTTTTAGTCATTATTCAAACAAGAGATCCTTGAAGAACTCTGAATTTGGGGATAAGATCAACACATAGAGGAAGCTGCCGCATTTTTCTAAATTCAGAATTAACATAAGTACTTTGAAGAAGAAAAAAATCAAATAGTGAAAGCACATCCCTGAAACAATGAGAATTCTGGAATCCAGAGAAACTTTGGGTTCTAATGAAAACATCTTGATATTGCTAACTCTTCTGAAGGTAGACATAAAAAAAAAACAAAAAAACAAAACATGTATACTCAAGACAATAATATATGACTCATGAGCAACTAAACAGAAAGAAAACACACCACAGTTACCAACTCCAGCAGTAATGTTTCCTTATAAACATGATGGAAATGCAAAAATTAACACGATTTGAGTACTGCAGAAATACTGCATCAAGTACATTATAAGTACACCCAAAATACAAACAAGCATGCCCATTACTGGTCATAGAAGAATCACATTAGACTGCCACCATATCTGTGCACATGGGTGATTTTTAAAAATATTTTCCCCTTATTTATTCTATTCTTTTGAAACAATTTTTTGACAGTAGTCAAGCAAAAAAGGAAGGATTCAAACTGCTTGCTGGTAAGGTAAAAAGTTTTTATACTACATTCTGGTATTTTGAAGAACAGCATTCCCTATCCTGACTCTGATTTTACTAGGTAGTCACTACTTCATAGCAATCAATTTATATTCAGGAAGGAGCTGTCATGCTATAGCTACCCTTACATAAGCTTAAATTCTGTATGAAGACAATTACAAATAAGGTAGTGGAAAGCATGGGCTAGTTTTAAAACGAGTAACAATACTCTTCTGTTCTGTGTTGGCTTTCCTCCACTAATTGGCTGAATTGTGCAGGATTGCTGGGAAGATTAATTGAGGCTAATGAACTGAGGTGCCTGCAAAGGGCAGGAAAGGCCCAGCTCTCCAAGGCTGGTCACAGGGGCTGCTTTCAAAGCAAAAGATATATACAAATAACCCTAAGTTAGGGACAGGAACTTGTCACAAGGCGCAACAACAACCAAATTCATGTTACCCCACTCCTTATCTCTACGTGTTTTTCCAAAACAAAAGTTAGGAAAATTTTTAAAAATAATAATAAAAAAAAAAAAATTAAGCAAAACCAACCAACCAATTTAGTCCTAAATGACTAGTCATTTAGTCACCTGTCAGCTGAAGCTCTTCATCCATTTAGACCTATGAGATGTCCTCAGATGATGTAGGAAATGCTGCTTTAAGGGACTCCTGGCTACAGGTGGCCTGGTGGCTGTGAGGACCATGGCTGGAACATGTGCCACCTCTCCAGAGCTGGACTTTCCAAAGGCTCTCATCAGCCCCGCAGGCTGAGGCTGAACAGCCCGCCTGAAGTTCTGCTAATCAATGAGCCCAGCTCCAGGCCAGCCCAAAAAGGGAATGGCTCAAGGGAAGGCTGGGGAGCAGCAGGACAAAGCTACCTCTTGCACTGGAAGAGCTTTTCACGTGTCTCTGCGCCTTGAGCATCGCTGCGCCACCAAAGAGCCGCACTAATGAATGTTCAGGGCTGCTTTAAACACAGAAGCACAGAGCTGGCTATTCACTGGTGATTTACTACCAGGCCCAACACGAAACAAGCTGGCCCTTTGGAAGCTGCCACCAAGAGACAGCAGAAGGGGGACGTGGCACCTCCGTGTGACAGCCACGCAAGGGCAGCGTTTGGATTAGCAGAATTGTATAATTGCTGAGAATCCGGAAAATTAAAGCCCGCGCAGCCATGAATGCTGCCATTATAAAAACATAACGTCCTGAGCGCCATTCAGAAGTGCCTGCAGCAGAGGCTATAAATTAAGATATCCACACCTCCCTCTGAAGGATGTGGATGTTTAAGAGCAGTGGGTCCTTACACAGAGGAAAATAAAATGAGATTTCCAAGTTTCTATGGCTCTAGATGTATTCTATAAGCTCTTTTCATTTAACCCTGAGAGACGCTTCAAAAGCATCTTTCATTGACAAGGGAATTTTTATTTAAAACTTTAACAAAAATTATCTCAGTTGTCTCTGAAACCCTTTCTCTGGTCATATGCTTATATCCCAGAGCATATATGACAATGTAGTATCTTCTCAACAAATCCAGTCCTTTCAAAGATTACTCAAGAAGAGGGACAAAAATCACTCTGACCTCAAAGACTCTGTAATTCTAATTTCTTATTTTTCCTCATGAATGCTAGAAATAACAATTGCACACTTTTATTACTACAGGGCAATTAGTACTTATATTTTATGCTGAGATATACAGGTATTTTTTAAGCAAAAACACTACTACAGCACACCCCACATTTAGGGTGCTCTTGCATAAGACACAAATTATTATCATGCAAACTAAAAGAACATAAATGACATGGCAGAATTCTTAACACACATTCATTGCTCAAAGAAGAAACAATGAGAAGCTGTTTCAGGAAGAAAAAGGAAATCACTGCAACTCAAAATACAAAGACCATGACAGCAGCCAAAGGTCACAAGTTTAAAAGTGTGCCAAAAAAGCTCTGACACCAGCCCAAAATAGGCATGCTGCAAAGTGCCATCTGTGCAATGTATGTAAATGTAAATGTTTTTGTGATCTGTCTGAAAACTCAAAGGAAATATAACCACAGCCTTTGGACAATTACACTTTGCTATTTCTAGGAAATTCAGGTGTGGGATCTCTGTTCAAGGAGTGAGTCTTAACACTGGCTTGTATTTTGCTTTAAAGGATACAACCCCTCTGATAATTCTGCTTTGAATACAACACACACAGAATCTTCAGTGCCTTTGTTGGCTGTTGGAAAAACACTGCAAAACCAGATGTAGCATTTGGCTGTTCAGTATTAAATCTACTAATATTACACTAACTGGATCTGCCTCAGTGTCTACTGAGTGTCCTTAAAATAAATTTAAATTTTTAAGAAGTACTCTTCTTCCCAAATTCTACATCATTTGATCCAGAGTTTTCATCCAATAAAGTACTCTGCATTTTTGTATTTAGTCCTCACAATACATTTGTTTTCACAAAGCTTTAGGGGAATACTTTATTATATATTCTAAATAAATATGGCTTTTAAAAAATCTGAAAACTTTTCTTAAAGCAACAGTAACAAATTTCAGAGCCAAAAGAATAAATCCATTAATTTTCATCCAAAATTCTCTTTAAAGATATTTTACCAAAAAAAAAAAAAAAAAAGGAAGAAACCCTGAAACCTCCTCTATGCTTTTTATTTCTAAGTTTTACTTGAAAAAACCTTGTAAGTACACAAAAGTGTACATAAAGCATAATACACCTATTTTTTAAATTGCACTGTGACTCTATTGACTGGGAGTCCTACAATTACAACATTAACCTAAGCACTAAGTTTCAGTGCAATGGCTGGTTAGTGTAATACTGTACTTCAGCTGACCTGAAGGTTTAAAATATTCCCCAAAGAAGGGACATAGCTCAGAATTAAAGACCAAAGCAATTTAGATTTTATGGCATTTTTCTAAAATTACCCAAATTAAATATGAGAAAGTGAAAAAGTACGTCAAGGATTTGGCTACAAAAGTTAAATCACAATTTATCAGTAAATCTTAATATATACACCTACATATATATATTCTTTTAAATACCTTAACCTACTTGTCAGGGGAAGCATAAAACAAGGTACAGCAATTAAAAAAATAATAATAAACATGAGTTACAGAAACTAGAAAAAAGTATCTCCCTGGGGAACAGTAAACTTAGGTCTTACAAAGCCCTGGAAAAAAGGAGGACTGTAATCATTATATTTGCAAATGATATAGAATCAAAGAAAGTAAAAGCATTGAAGAACAGAAGCAGAGAAGCATCACCTCTGAAGAAATGTATGAACAAAATCAGGCATGTGCATGGAATATATTCTGCACTGAGGTTAAAAAAACATATTCACTTTAACTATGAACTATAGGGGGAAAACTGGAATGAGCCTGGAAAATGTTCAACATATTCACAAGAAAAACTTGCATGAAGTAAAGAAGATTGGCGATTCCAGGAGGATTACAGGCTTCAGGCAGCCATCAGTAAAATTATGAAGTATTCTAGATGAGGATTCATTAGCTACCATACTATTTACTTGCTTCAGAGAGAGAGTGGAAAGGACACAAGTGTAAGGTTCTCTACTACAACTGAATGTACAAATTGGAATCATAATCAGACAAAACGCAGAGAGTATTATTTGGGTCAATTTGCAGTTGATGCAAATCTGGATGGAGTTACTCACTATGGTGTTTATTTAAATAATCTAGTTTTTGAATGATGGAAACACAAAGAAAAAGGGAAGAAAACCAGAGCAAGTCTCAGGCCTATCATGTATAAAGTACACAGACTTTGAAATCAGCCATGAAGAATGTGTATTCATTACTCCAGTGACAGCAGTCTGAGGGGAAAGAAAAAGGCAAGAAGGAAAAGGATTATAAAGAGCCAAGAATCTATTGTTTAGCTAACTATGGAGCAATTTAAAAACAAAAGTCCTTTTCAAAACCAGATTACAGGATAAAGTATGAAAATAGAGGATAAAATTTACTAAATCTCTTGTAATACTTAGAAATCAAAGCTCCAGCCATAGGAAATCATGATAATTCAATCTAAGTTCTTCAAACAAAAAGATGTTTCCCTCACTTAACCAGATAATTTAGTCTATAGCCTTAGCTGGTTCTATACCCTGCTGGAATTCAGGGTGCAGGACAGGAAACTTAAAGCTGAAGCTCTGCATGAACACACTGCTTACTGATTTACTAGAAAAAGAGTTCTACAGCTAAATGTACATCAATGCTGCAGAGATACTTGAACGGGAGTGGTCTGGTTCAGTTTTAGACCAAGCAGATCACGCCCAATGCATGGACTCCAGTGAGAAACAGGGCAGTGAGGCAGTTGCCAGCTCATGGTCTCTTTAACAACAGTTTAATTAGAAACTTTAAATTATCAGTGGGACTGCTGGTCCTTGAGAAATCTGGATGGTTCATTATCAGCCATCACCCTTACTGGGAGTCTCTTTACTCTTCCGAAACTTTAAAGAACTGTGATTGCAGCCTCCCAGCTCCAAAAACAATATTAGTTCTTGAATCAATGTCAGTAATTTATAAAAGCTGCAACTCAGTCTTTATTACCTGGGCTGTCACAGGAGAAGCATTACAAAAGCTCTCACCACAGGCACATGCTTCAGTCACAAAACAATTCAGATGATTTTACTGGTGCTACTCCGAGGAGTAAGAGTTACAGGAAGACTGCTAACCTTGCCTGTAAATCAAGACTACCATAACATTTCTATCTGTAAGAAACACAGAAATAAATTAAGTAATAAAAAATAATCTCTCAAAAACAGAACAAGAGCAGCTACTGGGCTTGCCTCATATCCTGCCAGCGTAAAGAATTCCTGCTCACAAGAAAAACAGTCCATGTTGGAAGCAAGCAGAGAGGCCTGTGGGAATGTGAAAAGTGTAAGGCTATTATTTCTAGGCTTTCATTGCCAGAAAGGTGATCAGAGCTCCAGGAAAACACAGAAACCAGAAGACAAGGCAATTTCAATGTTAACCACAAGAACGCCAAAAGTCCAGTTATGCACCGCTGTGGCTCTTGAAATGATATCAGTATTACCACATAAGCCTTCATAAAAGAGATAGATATTTAATTTTAGTACAGGAAAGGTTGTTTTGGAAAGGCAGCCAGTTCTCCAAAATGCATAGAATGAACTCAGGTATGTGTCCAGAAAAAAAACCCAACAAATTTATCCGCTGATTAATAAATGGATGAGTTTTTTTATTTTCCTGCCTGAACATTAGGAGAAAAATACCTTGAAAAGTACATATTTGAATTCATTATTACATTCTCAGTTCTAGTACTACCAGCAAAGATTTGAAGGGTGGGGAGGCAGACAGGTGGTACAGGGGGGAATTGTCCAAAGAATATCCTTAAAGAAAGAGCAGTCTGGTCCACATACAGAGCTGGACTGTTTTAATAAATCAGTTCAACTTCTCATGTTGACACATTTTAATGGCTCTACCACTGACTTGTATATTTTAACATGCGTCTGTAAATAGACAGAAATAAGCCAAGCTGACACAGGCAGTTTGAAACCAGTACAAATATTCAGCTGGGATACTAAACTTATTCAGTTAAGTCAGCTTCAAAACCTACTTTGAAAAGTAAACAAAGCTTAGCAAGTGCATATGCGTGACTGTAAAACACTTAAAACTCCCTGTGAGTCCAAACCCTAAATGTGCCAAAAGTCCAGCTAGGGTAGAGCTTCTATTAAAAAAAAAAAAATAAGAAAAGGAAAAAGGGTTTTTGGTTTTGAGTGTGTTTCAAATGTATTTGACTAGAGAAACACCAATATGTGACATCCTCATTTCTTTAATATGCTGTTAAAGGGCTACCAAAAAAAAAAATTTATATTCAAAGCAACTGTGCTAACAAGCCTTTGACAAAGCATCATTCCTAAATACTTAAAAAATAATTAAGTAAAGTGACATTATCAGTAGGCCCCTGCATCTCCTGAACACTGCTGCACTTTATTGAATTCTCCTCAGACATCCATGGTACTGATATATATTTCTCATTAGGTCTCTTGACTTCACTTATAATCATGCTTTTTTTTTAAATCTCAGAAGCCAGACAATGTTTCTGCCTCTTATCAGCCGGCTTTTAAAACAAAATAAAAATAATTAAAAACACACACACACCCCCCCCAAAAAAAAAACCTAAACTTTATACATCTGGTTCGTGAGTTTGAAAATGTGACCTGCAAGACCAACCAAACCAAAAACCTAGGAGTGACTGACCAAAGGAGAATTGCATTAACCTACTGTAACAAAGAGAAAACTATTTCCTTATCATTCAGTTTTCACAATTGCAACAGATATTTTTAAACTACAAAAGTATAGAAAAAATTATTTTATAATATTAAATTAAAATAACAGTAAAAGTCTACTACCTGAAACCTCAGGTTTGTGTTTTTAATGTAATATAACCAAAAATAAGGCAGAAATAAATAAAAATAAGAACCTTCATAAATATTTGCTTTTTTGTCTTACGTTTTTTCTTTCTTCCACAATATTCTCCCCTCCAATTACTGTTATATCATTAGAATGGAAATTGCTTCCTATATAAATCAGTAATTAAGGTAATGTCATAAATGTATCTTTTAGTTTAATTGCTGCAATGAAAATCTAATATTGTAGATATTACAGTGCAGATATTGCAGCAGGATCCCCAGGACCCAGAGGCATCAAGTCAGCATGGAATCTCAGAAGTTCCCTCTGACAGGAGGGAGCCAGAGCTGTGTCAGGACTTGATGGCCATGAGAAGTGACAGTCATTTCTGCACGTCATGGAGAGCTGATCAACCAGCTCCACTTCATTACAGCACAGCCCTGCAGTGGCATTCATTATCAGAACTGAAGGAAAGCCCTGCCCCATGTTTAACACAATACTTTGAAAAAGAAGAAATTTTAAGATCTGAGTAAAGACAAAAAAAATCTTTTGTTAAAGGACTCAAATCTGAAAAGTCGTTTTCAAAATGATGGAACAGCATTTAGAAAATAATTAGAATTCAACACAAAACAAAATTCTTGTTGAGGTGGAAGAAAACATTGTTGCACAGAAATTCTTTAAACCTGTAAAATGTTATTGGCTTCTGCCTTCTTATAGGTAGGAGATACACGAGCCATCATTTCTTCACCCGTACCTCTGGTAAATTAGACCACATCAAGTGTCTCCTGTAATAACTTTTGTGATAGCCATTTTCATGCTTGTATTCTTTCTCTCATTATGTCAGTTTTTCCCTTGTCTGCATCGCTCTCCCCCCCTACTAGTTTAATGATAAATAAAGAAAGAAAAATTCAGTACTTATTGGCCATGTCCAAGGGAAAATGAATATTCTATTTGATTTGCATATGAACATTTAAAAAACAGAACACAGAAAATATTTACTTTTTTCCTAGTCACTAGGCCAACTTTTATAGACTAAACACATTTCCTACTAATTCATCTTTCACTTAAAGATCTACCAAGCTCAGGAAGAAAAAGTAAATCAAGTTTCTGGGAAACCTTCAAAATATCAAAAAAGAATCATTAAAAATTAAACACACCTACTAACTGTACCATGCTATAAATATTAAATTGGTCTAAATATAATATATTTATTGACAAAAATTTTTAGAGCTGAATTTTTTTTTTAAATCTAGTGAGAGTGCACATACTAGAACAGGATGTACTTAGTATTAAGCAACCCTATATCAGATCAAAGGATTTCAGAGCCATTTCTAGCCAGAGAATGACATTATTTATACTACTGTCTCCACAGAGGATAAATCCATTTCTTGTTTGAAAAGGTTAGGCAATAAAGGGAGATTTATAAAACTAGTACAAATAATTGGTTTCCTTTTCCTTATCCCCTGTTGGCTGCAGTACTTGTTGAATAACCTTAAACCTCCACCCAGTCTGAAGCAAAATATTTTTACTGAGATTTTACCGTACTGTTTTCCTTAAATATCTACATAATTATCATTGTCTCTACTGAAACAAACCCCTATTTTAAAGGGAGGTATGTCTACTAATATTTTTTCAGAGTGTCCCATAATCCTCATTATATAAAACCGATTTTTCACAGTGGCCTCTACTATTTCCCTCCTCTATGGAAAACAACAGCTCAAAATATTTAGAAGACATAAGATGGGAAGATATTTCTAGTTTATAAACACAAATTTTAATAATTTATTTAAAAGAGTGAAATGCTACAAAAACTAAGAAGGTAAACAGTGATCTTGATAATGTCTGAAATCTCTAAACTGATACGAGGTTTTATTATGGTTTTCTTTTTAGTTTAGTTCTTGCCTAATATCAGTGTTAAGTCAATTAAAAAAAGACAATAAAAATATTTAATTCACTAGCTAGAGATAACCCTTTGGGAAAAAAAAAGGTTTTACACGCTGTGGCAGTCACTAAGAAAATTTCTGAATAACATTTGCAAATCAAGAGCTCCAAGACTTTTTTGCATTTCATACAATGTCATTGATATTATCAACAACAGGGGCGACCTATTCTTAAGCATTCTTAATGTCAGACTTGCTGATGATCATCACCAAGTACACTACATGAGTAAAATCACTGAAAATTGCTTCGAAATGAATATGAAGAGATGAGACTCTGAATGAAATCTCAGGCATCTTATATTCTATTTATCCGTAATGGAGGCAGAAAAATGCCAGCAAAGAACAAGAATTCCTTTTCTGTGTAATTAAAAATGAAATCCAACTAAACCATAATTGTATGGGAGGAATTTCTCAGCAAAATGGTTCAGTGCTGGTTTTCATGATCTCATTTAGCAATTTGATCCTGCTCAGCAGAAGACTTGGATACCTACTTATTAGGAAATTTCACATGTTTAAAACTTCTTGATTTCCAAGTGACAGAAGAATAAGCTTCAACACTTTGCAAAATTACTACCTAAATATTTGGTGTTTCAACTGATGACAGGTTGCAAATTAATGCAAATTACTATAGGACTTAATGCACAACCTTAACACCCAGACACCAGAAATTAGGGAATATTTACTTGAATTCATTTCACACAGGCCTTGAAGTAATAAATCAGGCACAATGGCTAGAGTGCAACTTTTTCCCTAAAATGGACAAACTGAACAGAACAAAAGAATATTTAACTTGCCTATAAATAAATGCAGTTTCTGAAGACTTATTACTCTGTATTGGAAATACTCAATGAATATCCAGCCAAAGGAATGATGTAAAAACCACAGATTTCAGGAGGGAGAATGTCCCCTTATTTTCCCCCATTAAATGTGTGAATAGTCAATTGCCCCTCTATAATACATATAAGAAATTGTAACAAGCTAACAATTGGTTAAACAAAATCTAGTCAGGCACACTTGACATTAGGCTCAGAATCCTGAAAGTCTTCAGAACTTTCTCTTCAGGTATTCTTCTAAAAAACGTTAAGAAGCAACAGTTGAGTTGGTCACAAGCACAAGAAAATCTTTGAAGATGAACTAGTTACTGCAGTGACCATAAAAAAATAAATACACTTAAGATACAAAGGGGAAAATGATGAACAAGAATAAAGAGGTATACAACCAAAATCAGAAAGTGTATTTTTGCAAAAAGAACATCAGGAGAGAACTTAGAAAAGTAGTATGTGACACAGAACTTGTCAAAGATCCCATAACAGAGTCCTCATATTTTGGAACTTTTAACCAAATAACTTGGTATGCCAACAAAAATACCAGAGAGGACACTTGCTCTTTTCTCTTTCAAAGTAGGTTTTGTGGGTTTGCTTTGTTTCTACACCACACTACATTCTGTTAACAGCTCCACAGTGCTAACACTCACTGAGGGTGGAAGGGACCTCTCAAATCTACCAGTCCAACCTTCCTGCTCAAGCCTGGTCAGCTAGCACAGGGTGCTCAGGTCAACTACATCCAGTCAGGTTTGGAGTATCACCACAGACAGAGACTTCACGACCTCTCCAAGCATCCTGTTTCCCCCTTTCAGTGAGTTCTCTGGTCAGATGGAATTTTGCGTGGATTTCTTTGCCCCCATTGTCTCTTCTCCTGTCACTGGGCACTACTGCGAAGAGTTTGGCTTCCTCCTATTCATTCCTCTCCATCAGGTATATGCAGACATGGATAATAATCTTTCTGAGCCTCCAGACCTAACCTCTTCTGAAACAGGAACAGCCCTCACACATTTTTAGGGATAACATTCCAGCCTGATCTCCCCTTTCCAGCTGTCTCTCAGTAATAACTCCTACTGACCCTACCATTTGTCTGAATTATTGAAGACTATTCTCACTCATCCAGCTTTTCAATACTGGAAAATATCCACAGTGGCTTTCCAGTGCTATACAATTGTATTCCAATCCACTTTCTTCCAAGTAATATTAAGTCATCAACCCTGAACAAAACCTCCGAAACTGTAACCAGGGGCAACATATTACACAGTACTTCCAGTATATTACACATGGGACCTGTTTCTGATATTATCTCTCCCTTGAAGTACTCCACCATTCAGACAGAAGCATGCAGCACAGTTTCTAGATGTTTGTTTAGTTTTGCTCAAATATAAATTGATGGAATGGACAATTTTTAAAGTCAGAATCAAAACCATCAAAATTGACACTAAAGCATTTTTTTCTGAGCAAGATTACTAAGAAAAAAAATAAAAAAGAAAATTCCCTTTTTTCTTTTTTAATCCCATTTTAATTATCTTCCAGCTAATGGAAGTCTACTCCAAATGCTATTTTCTTCTATTGTGTTTCCTTTCAGTTATACTGCAGTGCTCATCTTGGCTAATAGATGTCTGCAAATCAACCAGGCTGTCTGTCTCTCCCAGTATCTACTTACCAGAAGGTATAGCCCAAAAGCTAATGAGCTGCTAAACATTGCTGCCATTGAAGAGAGATGTATTGTGAATTTGCAATTTTGCCAAACACCACACACATAACTGATGATTCCTGTCAGTAGCTGTAGTGTGAGATCACGATTGACTCCAGGATAACAATTAAAATGGAATACATTAAGGAACTCGTTACAGATAGGAGGAGCATAAAGCTTGTCACTGACTATGGCTTCATTTCTTTGATGCAGACACCTCATGAAAGCCTTACTGATTTGCCAGGTATTGTAGATGATCAGTCCATGTATAAAACTTATTTGGAATAGTTGATAGTTTTGTTTACTGCAGGGAAATCACAAATTTTATTTATTTTGGAATATTAATCTCTTACATGCCCAGACAGAATAACAGCTAAATCATTCTGAAGAAAATATTACCATACAGTCATTCCACTCATACAATTAAAGACCTGATTTACACACAAGAGCCTAAATTCCACACTGAACTTTACTCCCACCTGTCTTAGTTTTCATTTTACTGCAGAAGAGGAAAAGGCAGCTCAGAACTAGATTCACACCAAAGGGTTTTGATAAATGCACTCCTGTACTCGGTACACAAATCCTTGGTATAATTTCCTTTAAACACCAAAGCCCTTTCATGAAGCTACATGTTCACTGAAGCCTTCACAGCAGAAGAATCTATGCAGGGAGAACATGAAATTTCATCATTTTCAAGACATGTTTTATCACTGTATTCATAAACCATAACTGTCTCCTTTTAGATGCTAAAGATGCATCTTTTGCAAGAAAAGCAAATTCTTTCCAAGTACAGCAACATTTGAAAGTGTCCTTTATTTACACTCAGTAACTCAGTGGTCAAAGCTCTTGCCATATGTTATCACATCCTCAGGGACCATGTCCCTAATCATCTGGACTGTTACAAAAAAGGGTCAGAGGTGTTTATATTTGTTTATTCATTTAAAATAAATAAATAATTACAAAAAGATCAGTTCACTCATGACCACTTCAAAACAATATTCACATTTACTTTGCTCTCTTTCAGTGAACCTGTCGAGAATGTCAGACTGCAGATTTCAGTATGTTCTTCCAATTATAACTTTTTGTGCCACTTGAGTTCTGAGGTGCAGTGAATTTTACATAATGAAAAGAAAGCTACAACAGCACAAAGCTCACAAAGCTTTTTGGAAGGCTGCTAGTTTAAATGAGAAATGAAAACAAGACAGCAACAAAATCAGACATTTCAAATCAGAGGTAAAAAAATAAAGCAATACATCAAGCAAACTTCAGAAATATTCTATTTATAATGTTTTTAACTCCTCACACCAGAGCTGATTGATCTGGAGATTTTAAAATTGTATTTTTTTATTACTATTATTATTTTTACAAGTCTGCTGTGCTTCATTAGATAAATTCCAAGCTTGACTTTTTGCACCTAACAAAGCATAAAAGACTAAATCTATGAACCACTGCTTTCATTATACTTTCCCTTTTAAGGCCAAAACACAGCTTTCAAGCAGCACTGAACATTATCTAAGTGCAGTGGCTCATGAAATACTGGACATTAAAATCAATCAGAGTTTATCCTGGGAGTCTAGACATAAAATGAGATGTTTCTCATATAACTTTTAGAAATTAAATAGGAGAATTTTCATCACTGCAGCTGATCATCACTGTATGGGTGAAAAACATGTGGACAGAAGAGTACAGACATTTTTCTGCTTAGGGAATACCTGTTAAATGTGAATCTGTGAGCAGTAATCAGAGATTGAAAAAAAAAAAGGCATTCTGCAAGGACACATACCATTAACAAGCTGGAACCAATTAAAGTCAAGTGAAATCCATTAGAACAGAAGTTCCTCAAAATTCTGTTCCTACCTCTCTGGGTGGCCAGGTGCTGCCTAGGCATGTACATGCAAAAAACCTAATGTTTCAAACAACTAGTAATCTAAAAACAATACTATAAAGTCACCCTAGATAATACTCTATGCTGGAACTCTGATTTGAGCATTAAGCAAAACTCTAATTTTGAAAAGCAAAAATCACTCTTTGGTGACATGAA